>WEIT01039830.1:177909-195657 GCA_013389985.1 Dryoscopus gambensis
GAAAAACAGCTGCAGATGAATGGGTACTGTACCGTTCTGGCTGTCAGCAGACTGTACAGTAACATTTTGTACAGTTTCAGATTGAATTTAAGTGATCCTCTAGAAGATATTTACAGTAACTACTGTATTTAAGAATGTATTTTGAAAAAGACATGGAAAGTAACAAATCCGTCTTCGGACAAGCTATAGATGATGTATTCGCTATATAGAAGTATGTACTATTATAGAAATAATGCAGCTCAGTCATGTAAATGTGATTTAGGTTGCTGAACTCTGCTGTGCAGCTTTGTGGTGTGACAGGTGTGTGAAATTGTGGAGATTTGCTGTAACCACCCACTCGGGCTCCAGCATTTGAAACTGACGGTGGTCGTGAAGTCATTCAAGAGCTGAAGTTCCGTCCTTTTCACTTCAAAAGGTTTCCTTCCTTCCTTTGCCCTTGCTGCCTGTCTTTTCTTTCAAACATTTTTTGGACGTTTTTCTTGGGAAGGGTAAGAGCACAAGGAAAGGAAGAAAGCAAACCCTTTCCTCCACGACCTGCTGCTGTAGCATGGGCAGTGACAGCACGCTGCAGTCTCTCCACCAGGGCATGATTTGCTCCAGTTTTCCTTGTCCTTCTCAGTGGTGTGATGCAGGTGCAGTTGGAAGTATAATCGTGCTCTTCTCATTGATATGATGAGTTCTGCTATGAGTGGGGAAAAGATCTTCTGAACTAATCAGCATTCTTAGACTGCAAACAGATCAATGGTTGTTATCTAAAGGGATGATTTATTCTGGTAGCTCATTAGCAATATTAATTCCACAGCTGCATACCTTTGTGCCTTTTTAGCCTGAAGTAAATGTATATTCCCCTTGAACTTCAGATAAGTTGTTAGGATGCTGATGACTGCACCTTGTTTTCTTCTCACCTGCCATTACTTTGTTAATAAGGTTTTGTAGTAAGAACTCTTGCATAATGTCTAAAAACAGAAGTCCTGAAACTAGGTACTAGGTGTACACTTGGAATGTTAGGCTGGTTGTAGTATGCAGCTTCTTTGAATATGATGTGTGAGCAGGAAACACAAATCATAATGTGTTTTTTCTGTGTATATTAATTACAGTATATCATTAGTTCAGTGGGGAGGAGTGTCTGGAGCTCTCTTTTTAAAGCACAGCTGACATGTACTGGATCAGTCCCTGAAGACTGGTAGTTTTGTAAATTGGGTTCAATTTTTGAACTGCTCAGAATACCTCATATGTAAATAGAGTTGTCATGACTTAATCACAATGTGTTCATTGTAAAAAGTAAAGGGGCCACTGGCTGGCTCAGCTTTAGGCTTGTTGTTCTTGCCTCTTTTTGTAATTTTTTTTAAAGTAGGGTTTACAGCTAGAATTTTGAATGCCAAAGTTCTATTTATTAAATAATAATAAAAGTTTTCATTGTTAATGACTGGTATTTTTCCACTGGAATTTGTTTGTTGATGTTTGGGATTTGTATCCACAGAGCAGAAATAAATTTTGTTACAAAAGTGAATTTTTCATGGTTCTTATTTATCCAGTATCTGTCATGTGACAAAAGTGACCAAAGCTGGAGGCAGGAAAGGAATCATGAAGCATCTTCCCAACATCGACCCCAGCTTCCCTTCAGTGAGTGGTCTGTTCTGCTGGAATACCAGCTGACCAAGCGCCCTCTTCCTGGCCTTATGTTTGGGGGGGGCGGGTTTTAAATCAAGGCCTTGATCGAAAAAATACTATTTCTGTGTGGTGAAAGGATTTTAAAGCAGCGTTACCTGATGCTTTTTTAGACAGATGCTCCTGTTGCCCATCTTAGGTGCTAACCGGAGAGATGACAGGTAGGTCTGTTTAAAAGACTGAGCACAAAATCGAAAGCAGAAGTGTTTGATACCTGGTTTCAAAGTTGCTGAAAGATTCTCCAGCTTTGGAACGTGTTGCTGCAAAGCCAGTGACCCAGGGCAAAAAATAAAATTGGTGGTGAAACACACCCAGGAGTGGGTCCAGTACCAAGAATAAAACTGGTCATCAGAAAGGAAATGTGTTTTTAATTCCTACTTTGCAGCTGAAAAGCACAAATGGGTGGGTGGTCAGACTGAGCAGGAGTTAGGGCAGTCAAAAATCCCTGCTCCATGAAATACTGCAGGTCAGTGTAGTCCAACACAACCAAGCAGTGTTGACTTCCATGTCAAGTTACTCTGAGGAAGAGCCAAAAGTTAAGGATTTTAGTCAGTGTAACGGGAATCTTCGCAAATGTGGAGGGAAGTGGGGTCACCCAAAAAGGGGTTTTTTTCTGGCAGTTCCCTGTGGTAAATCTTAAAGCCTGTTTGGAGCATCAGGTGCTGAATGAGCTTTGCATGTGGAGTGGTCTTCTCTTCCCCTCCTCACGCTCTGTCGTGCAGAGCGCAGAAGTTTCTTTTCAAAGACACTGAGAAATGCACTCTAATTAGCTAATGCAGTATATATGGTAGACATCACTTGTTCTTCTCCAGCATTGAGACTGAAGGTTGCATGATGGGCTTCCAACTCAGTTAAAAACATTCTGTGCCTTGTGTAAATACGTGTAGCAGGCTGCACGGATGCCAGCTTTCTGCACGATTGCTGAGGGTGGCCTTTTGTGAGCTGCTTCAAGTCGGGTTTAGTTTCAAAGTACCACAACTAAAGCACTGCTGACAACAGTAGTGGTAGAAAATGTGCTGTTGCCTTTTATTCAACCAATGAAATACAACTCCACATGTGGGTAAAAATGAAGCCTTGAACAATAATGCTGCAGATAACACTGCAGCATCTTGAAGGAGTACAATTTACAACAGGTAAATCTGCAGTAGATTGCCTTCCTTATGGAAATTAGGTCTACAAGATGTGCTAACGATGCTGGGTGATTTGTTTTGTAAATGAATGGGTTCGGTATACTTGGAAAATTTCCAAATGGCAAGGGAAAGTGGATAATATGAACGCTGGTATTTAATTACATTTTAGTATGTGCATATTTCTTTTCCTGCTTTGTGTCAGTTACCCCTCCTTTGGGGGCAGCTGCTGCTTTTCTCCTCCTTTTCTTGGTGTTGCAGGTCTGAATTTCACGGAGATAAAGGCATGCTTCAAGTCATGGAGCTGGAGACTGCTCGGTTTGTGGGGAACCTGATAGGTTCAGCTAATGTTTTGCGGTGCTTCGATGAGCGGTTTGGCAGCTCCTCTGAAGAATGCAACCTGTAGGTATTAATAGACCAGAAAACTGATTTAATGGTCTGTGTACCTGTGAAAGCATTTGCCTCAAGGAAGGCAAAAGGAAACAATTGTCTAGTTCTGGTTGGGAAAAATGGTGTCTCCTGCTGAGAGACTGAATTGTAACGCTAAAGGTGGTTGTAAGAGAGTTTTCTGGCTGAAAACCCCTCGTCATGTGGAATCTGAATAGAATTTAGTAACAGAAAAGTTTGTCTCCCCTACATTAAAACATGGGAATACAGGTAGTCCCTGACTGCTGCCAGGGAGATGCCAAAAACACATCCCACACCAAATGGGTTGTATTGAGCTTTGAGGTGGCCCCAGGTGCCAAAGGAGGGTATTTCTGAGCCCCACAGCTGTGACCCCATGTTGGGGTGGGGGCCCAGCCATATCCTGTCCCAGTGCTGGGCCAGCTCACTGCCAGCCCGGCTCCCAGGGCCGAGCTCTGCCTTGGGGGAGCGTCAGGGGCCAGCTCCCAGCCCCAAAACTGGTCACAGTGCTTCAGTGTGGGCTGAGTCAGAAGCCCGATTCTCCTGGTTCCTCAAAAACCTGACTTACCCTTTGCAATCCTGCTGAGATGCATTCCCAGGAGCCAGGCAATGTGGACAACAGGACTTAATGGACCAATGCATTTCCTAGCCTTCTGCTATTTTTGATCTCATAATGGTTAAATGAGGTGATGCCTAATTTATTGTCAGTTAACTGAGGGCAATCCAGCAACAGGGAGGGAGAGGGCTCCGATCAGAATGAGGTGATGACACAAACTCTGAGATGATCTGTCTTCACCAATGCAGAGACACTTGACCTGTTCAGGAAGATACGTTTTAAGGTGGACTGAAAGTAATGCTGGTGCCTGGGGCAAGTCTGGACCCACAGGGCAGCCTGCAGCAGGACAGGATGGGCTGGTGGGGACCCTCTGTGTCCTGCTGCAAACACATCCTGGTTGTGAGACAGGCTCTGGAGTCTGACACTCCCCACTCTGGTCCTTGAAAGCCCTGCTTAGGCACTGTGGTAGCTGTCATGCCTTGAGCACAACCACCCAAGTCTGCATTCAGTTGAGCTTCCTGAAAGCTCCCATGGGATTTTCAAATGGAGCTTTCTCCTCAGGAAGCTCAGGTGTGCCACAGCAAGTTGATTGCTGTCACCCCCCGTTAATCTGGACAACACCTGGTTGTCCTCTACATCAGAGCTGGGGTGGCAGGACCCAGTTTCTGGAGCCTTCTTTGGTCAGTAACTTTTTCAGTAAATGGTTTACTGGCAGGTTAAAGCCACAAAACAGCCACCTCCCAGTAAAATCATCCCTGAGGCACTATAACCATGTGCAGAAGACCATCTAACTTCAGCAGCTTTTATCCCAACTTCTGCACCCCTCAGGGGAACTCATCATTTTGGGAAAGACAATAAAGGTCACAGCTGGGGGCTGGGAGCTGGCACAGGCATACAGTGCCCTGCTGGGAGCTCTGCTGGAGGAGGGAGTGCTGCAAAGGGCCTTGATTGATGGCATAATCCCATCAGCCCCCAGACACACCTCATTATACAAGCCAGTGACAATCAGATCATTAGTTACATTATCACCCACTGCCTTGGTGCCCGGGAAATAGCAAGGATAAGTAATGGCATATTTTTAGTTTAAACTGTGGTTTGAACATTTTAATTAAAAGCCTATTATAATCAATCTGTTTCTAACATCCTTTCCCTCACCCTCATTCATAAAAATTAATTATCACTGTGGAAAGCCAGTGAATGAGTATATCCTGCTCCTGGCCAGTAGCAGCTTCAGAGCCTGGGTTTGCTACTCTCCGTGTGGCTAAGTGCACTGAGCCAGCCCAAACTGTGTGCACAGGCAAAGCTGGTCACTGGGGCAGTTCACCAGCCTTCCCAGTGCTGCCCCAGTATGAGGGATGTTGCAAGTCACTTGAGCAAAAGGGATGGTCTGCTCAGACCCTGCTCTCTCAGACATCCATTTATATCTTGGAGGTGAGAAGAGGTGAAATCACATAGACTTCCACCAATTCAAAAAGAAAATTGTCTTCTCAAAGTGCTAGCTTTTTAAAAATGTCCCAAATCTTCCCTGAAGTTCTGCTGCAGTGGCTATAAAGGTCAGCATAAAAAGTGACCCCCAAATGGCTGAGACAGCAGTTAACAACATGGGGGTAAACCAGGCAGCTTAACACTAAGTATTTGCAGTGTCGCTCCAAAACACATTGAGAGTGTAAGAATAAATACAAAATTAATTATCTAAAAAAAAATTAGAATAATTAAGTCATTGGCAAGACTTTGCCTTGACCTTCTCAAGGCTCATCACTGATCCCAGCCTGCATAAACAAAAGGAGACTTAGGCCTTTAGACACTTCATTTGGGCATCAAACTTTTTCCAGCAGCTCTGGAGTTCAAAGCAGTAATACTTTCCTGGCCAAAGAGAAATCAACAGTTTTAACTGGGGAATTTTCTTAATTGCTAAAAAAAAAAAAAAAANATTTCTAGTGTTATTATCTCCTGGGAAATCCGAACTGTGTGATGTATCAATCAGCAGGGCTAAGACACTTGCAAACTGTACAGTTTTCTTTAGTCTCAATAGATGGTTTGTGCAATGTGGAGTTGGCACCAAACTACTTCCACAAATTAAACAAAATCTGATTGATTGTGACATACACTGCAAGTGGTGACTTTACAAAGCAAAAGAGTAAGTCAAAGACCTTGATCACATAAAGTAAGAGCATAAAGTTCAGGAAAGAAATACAGTCTCTTTTCCAACTCGGGAAACAACTGCACTGTTACAGGCTTCCAGATAAATTAACCGACAGCTGCAATAGGATCCATAATTCAGCTTAAGTTTGTCCGTGAGGATGATACAGGAGACAGTGCCAGAAGGCTCCCTCAACTCAAGGTAATATCATCCCCCACTCTCCCCTTCTCCACCAAGCAAATGATTTTGTTGTAGAAGTCTGTCAGGTCAGTCACATATGTTTTCCCCTTCATAACTCCATGCTGATTACTCCCAGTCACTTTCTTGTCTTTAATGTGTTCAGAAACAATTTTCAGCATAACTTGTTCCATCCCCTTCCAAGGGATCAAGGTGAGACTGACCAGCCTGTAGTTCCCTACTGCCCTCTTTCTTGCCCTCCTTGAAGATGCCAATGACATTTACTTTCTTCCTGTCTTCAGGATCCTCAGTGCCATGACTACAAAGATTATCAGGAGTGGCCTTGCAATGACATCAGGCAGCTCCCTCAGCACTCATGGGTACTTCCCATTGGACCCAAAGATTTGTGCACACCCAGTTTGTTTAAACACCTTACCTGAGCCTCCCCCATAGTGGGTAAACCTTCATTGCTCCCTAATTCCAAGCCTGGGAGATGATCTGGTCTCCGCTGGCTGCATTTAGTGCTGCTGTTCCCTTTTTTTGTGTGTACACCTTTCATTTACTGACAAGTAAGAGTCTTTCCCCAACTGCTGAGCGTGGCAGATGCTTCTCACTCAGTTAAGGGAGTTAAAACTTCAATGCATTTAGTAGGTGATGATGCTTACACAATTTTTTTCCATCTTTCAAACAACTTGACCCCCAAAAGTGCAGTACAACACTCTGAAATTTCACTTATTATTACTCTGAACTTAAGCATACGTCAAGCAAAAAACTCCACTGAATTCAAAGAGCTGTGGAGGCTGGATGGGCTGCACTTACATGCTTTTCCCTCCCCATTTTGCCAGCTGCCTCTTCACCCCCCTGTTCACACTGGAGCAAAGCCTTTCTGAACCTTTGAAGGAGGCACACCGTGTTGTGGGGCACTCCTGACACGATTTGCAACACTTGTGTTTCTCCAAGGAACTTTTCTTCCTTCTTTTAAGGGACAGGAGTTGTGCTTAGCAGACACGAGGCAACATAAAGACAAAAACAAACCCCAGCGTCACCTTCCACTGCGGGGTGCTCACAGCAGGCAGCCCAGCCTGCTAGGCTCGACACACAGGAAAAAGGTGAATTGTTGCTTCGCTCCCCCAGCCTAGGGTGATTAAGGAAGCAGTGAATTGAGTGTTCCAAGCGCATTTGATTGCTTGTCATGACCTTTTTACACAAGTCCTTTTGGAACATCGCTCGTTGGCTACAAGTCACACACACACACACACAGATATGTACAAACACACAGAGCCTGCTTTGCAGCTGGGTTCCCTACAGTACTTGCATTATTTGCATTTTGTTGGTGCTTAAGCCAGCATTTCTCTGTGGTCACCCACGGTAGGCTGAGAGAAGGCCCTCACGTTGTGTGGCAGGGAACAGGAGGCCTGGATGGATGCCGAAACACAGAGCCAGGGGAGCGCAGAGGAGCTGGCAGGGTCCTTACCCAAGGAGAAAAGGGACAGGGAGAAGCCTTCACCCATGACAGATGGGTTCCAGGAGAGGAGTAGGGCAAGAAGTCAGAGCTGAGCCCTGCCTTGGACACTTGGAAACAAACCATTTACGTGGCAAGTCAGTCTCAAATGATTAAAGTGGAGATAAAAGGAGCTCTCATGGAGAAGCAGTCTGAGGCAGCCATAGTGACATTTTCTGTGTCTTAGGTCTAGGGTTTCACACAGATGTCCAGAAAGAATATCTAAAAATATCGCATTATCATAGTACAATTATTTATGTGCACGTTAATACGGAACACAACATGGTCTCTGTCTAATAAAAGCAAGAAAATCTATTACATAAGCTGACCTTCAAATAAAAAGAAATTTATTAGCTCTGCACTTACATATTCTAAATCTGACTTTGGAATGCTTTGAATTGTTTCAGTGTACATAGCGAAGAGTTTGTTTCTTCTTGACACAAACTAACCAAGAAGAGGTCAACCTTGCATCTGTGGCATGCCTGAAATATATTTCAGAGGCACCATGTCCTGGAAAATAGGCACAAAATGCCCAAATGAGGTGCTGGCTGTTCTGTTTGGGCTGAGCTGGACAATTTTGGGCAAGTAGCTCCTCTCAGTGCCTCAGTGTATGTGTGTGTCAAGTGGAGATTACACAGGCTCCCTTGGAAAGCATCTTGACACCCCTGGATGAGAATTTCCACAAGAACTAAACAGCATCTCCACTACTCAGTATTCACATACAAGTCTGTGTAAGTAAAATGCTAAAATATTAGATGCTAAAAAAATCAGTGGTTTTCAATCTGACCACAAAACTGAGATTCTACATCTCCTGTCTTGAATCCCCTATCACCCCATCTCAGTAATCCAGGAAAACTGTCCCACTTCCAGAATTGAGATTAAGGGAACTGCGCAAAACTAAATCCATTCCATATACAATGAGTGGGGGAAAAAACTCAGACTTTAAAAACGTTCCTAACTAGCACCCGAAGGACCTAATTCATCCAAAAAGTTGTTGTTTCATTTACATACAGCATGATTTCCCTGGATCCACAGGTTCTTTTGCAAGAAGACTTGGGAATTTTTTTCTCTCCTTTTGTACAGCTAGCACAATACTCAAGTTTTCTTTCATCAAGTACCAGACCAGCCTGTTAATCATTAAAATCTCTGCTGGATTCCGCACATTAGGGTCTGCTAAGCCGTGGTTTGGAGATTGTCACCCTGTGCTTGTGCATCATGGTGGAGTGTTGCTGCCCCATGTGCCTGCAGAGGAATGGCCAAGGGAGTGGAAAAAGCTACTGCTTTGCTCTGGCATCTGGCTTTTTTGGGAACTGGCCTGTTGGGAAGGTAGTGTTGAGGGAAAGCATCACTCAGCATCTCGTGGCTGTGATGCAGGGATTTGCCTCCCGCCCACTGCAGGCAGCTGACGCTGCCTTGCCTGCCCTCCCTTTCTCTCCATCTGCCCCTGAATTTACAGAGCAGCAGCTCCCAGCACCCCTTACCTGCCGGACCACCATGGTGCTTTTCCTCCCCATCCTGCAGTGCTGGTAGCCTCACCTTCCCCCAGCAGCTCCCAGTGCCAAAGGTGGCGAAGGCACGGACACGGCAGGGAGCACCACCACAGCCATGGCTGCTGCTGCCCACTGGTGCTGTCTGTGATTTAATTGCCTGACTGAAAAGACCCTGCTCATGTGTTCAGTGGTCTGACAG
Source organism: Dryoscopus gambensis (assembly GCA_013389985.1). Taxonomy (NCBI): domain Eukaryota; kingdom Metazoa; phylum Chordata; class Aves; order Passeriformes; family Malaconotidae; genus Dryoscopus; species Dryoscopus gambensis. Next base: position 187,173 of record WEIT01039830.1, read on the forward strand.
TGCTTCAGGCTGTGTATGGAAAATGGAAAATGAACTAGAAGATATTATGAACAACTTAAAAAGCTCAGGCACAGGTGTTTGATTCTTTGACAAAGAGTGAACAGATTATGCTCTTTCATTCCCAACCAGGAGAAGAAACATCAGGATTGCAGAAATACAGTAGTTTCTTGAGGAAGAGTGCTGGCCAAGCAGACAGACATCTGCAGCACTGATCAGAACAGAACAAAATGTACAGGATTAGTTTAAGTGGATAGATCTTGGATCATGACAATCACAAGTGTTTTATTTGCAGTTTTATTTATTTCCTTCAGATAAAAAAAGAAAAAAGCAGTTGACTTTGTCCCTTTGCTTCACACCCGAGCACCAGCAGCTTGGGATATTATCCCACTGTGTTGGTGCATAAGGTCTAGCAGGAGGTCCTTCCACCTGTGTATCTTGCTCCATTTTAGGGTCTGGTCTTTAACTGTGGCAAATGAAGAATTCCATCCCTGTTATGAGCTAGACTTCCTGCACCCCCCATGTAAATGGTGTCTGATGCACCTCAGCAGCAGCAGCAGATGCTCCCATGCATCAGTGATCCCTTGCTGTGCAGGAGCATCATGGAAACAGGGGTTTGGCCTCAGTGCAGGCAGGCGGCACCACTCATCTTCATCTAACAGCTACAGTGAAAATATTCCTCAGCCACGACTCAAAGATTTTTATTACTACTTAGTAATGCTTTTCCTAGGAATTGACCACCTTCCTTTGACTCCTTACCCTTGCAATAGAAGGGAGCAGAGCAAAGCCTGAGTGCACATCCCGTGTCTCACCTCCTGTGATGCTCCCCAGTGCCTGCCAGGCCCTGGGCGTGCCCGTGAGTGTGTCCATTGCCTCTGCCGCACCCACTGCAGGAGGTACGGGGGAGGTGAAGGGACACGACTCAGTCTGGCTTGAGCCAAGGAGTGGAGAGAAGCTGTGTGAGCTCTCGTTGCCCATACTTGGCACAAACTGAAAGCAAGGGCTGAAACCAATCCTGACTTAAATCGCTGTGCATTTTGCTCTCATGCACCTTTTTCTTGTCGTATCAATCACTCTTCCCACCACTTCACATTTTGCTAGCTAATGGGAAATGTGTCTGGTGTTCTCCCAAGGCAGACTCAATAGTACAACCCCTTCCAGCTACTGTATACAGAAGGAAAAGGTGACTCTGTCACAGTCCATCTTAGAAACATCCAAGTGTCTCTGGCTGAAGTGTCCCATCACAGAGGGGTAGCCTTGAGGAGAACACCTTTTATTGGCTAATCTAGCCATGAACTGCATCTTCAAAATGGAGATTTTTATTTTTGAATGCTTTTGGTTCAGCATTCAGACTGGCACTCTTCACTGTGCTGCCCAGCAAGGCGTCTGTCCTTGCTGCAGACCATGCTTCTACCATTGCTTGTTGAAATGGTGTCAGTACTGACCAGGAAGAAGAAAACTTCCTCTGCAAGTGAACTATCGAGTTATTGCAAAAGAGAACCTGGAGAAATGACTGTGAAGTCTTGAAGACTCACATCAGTTTGGTAGTATGTAAGCATCTGTAACTAACAAGATCATTATGAACTGGTGGTACTGCTCTTTCAATCAGTACTAAAAAGTTTCTTTAAAGCAAAACTAAATTAGACTGGAGAAAAACATTCAACAGTACTACTAGTAAAATACTGTATTGGATTCAAAAGGAAGTAAAGTGAATTCACCTGAGGAATAAAGACTATCCACTCGTGCCAGGAAAATCCTGTGCAGTACAGCTTCCTCATTCAAAATGCAGGCAGTACATTTCTAACAATCAGATCCTATTCTTTCACCAAAGGGAGAAGGGGAAAGCCTACAGACATGTCAACAAAAGCATCACTAACACAGATGTAGCTGGTTCAGTGCGTGTCAGGATTGCTTGTGCCTGGGTGCCTCCCTATGGCTCACAGAGAGCTTTGAAGCACAAGGGACCTGCTTGGGATGTCCTCTGTCATTCAGGGAGTTGTCACCTGTAAATGAGCACACTGCAGGACAGGAAGAGAGATTAAACAAGGGGAAGAAAACCCCAAAACACCCAACTTCAAAAAACCCCTTGAAAATTAAAAACCTGGATATTATGAGTCTGGTGTTTGCAAAACCCCAGACTAAGGCTGAATGTGTGTATGTAGCTTCCTTTCTGCCTGGCAGTTTTCTCTGAATACCCAGTAAAACTGTTTAGAGGCCTGGACTTTACAGTAAGAAAAAGAGGGCTTGGATCACGTTTTGTCTTGGGTGAGCCTTAGTTCCTGGGAGGGTTTGATCTCTCCTCCATTACACTTCTGCAGACAAATATTTGGAAAGAAAGCCACACTAGCCTCGAGGGGACTTTGGAGAGGGCAGGAGCGGAACATCCCACCTATGGCTTGTGTAGCTTCTCCTCATGCTGCCCTATTCCCCACTGTCCCAGCTGTCCTGCCCATCCCTGGGCTGAAGGGCAGAGCCCAAGTCCCCATCACTCCTGCCCACACCACCACTGTGCTCTGGGAGACACCGTACCTGGCTCTAGCAGCAGCCTGACTTTTGGTTTTTGTCAGGAGGGAGTGGGGAGGAGGGAAGAGAAGCAGCATGTCAGGAGCAGGCACAGCTCATACACATTTGTATATCAAACACCACTTCTCCCTCCCTCATTTTTTGACCCCTCTGATGAGATAGGGGATAAAGAAGGATGGTGAAGGACACAGAGTTGTTCCTCCCTTGGGGGCAAGCACAGTGCTCTACTCATTCTCCAAAAATAAAAAAAAAAAAGAAAAGAAATTCAACATTTGTGCAGGATGACCCAAATTTCTCTTTTAAAATATGCATGAAGCTTTAATCTTGTTCTTTCCTCTGACATATCATTTGAATTCAGAGCAATGAAGGTGTTTATATCCTGGCAGACACTCAGCCCATTTCATTTAAGGCATTCATAAAATATTTCACACACTAAGGATGGTTGACACTACAAAGAACAATTCCTACATAACTGTAGAAGGTATTATGATACCACTGACATTTATATATTATTTGGCAATTTTTTTTTTTTTATTGCCAGGGCAGAAGATGATTTAAAAAAAAAAGTAATATCAAACAGGAGTACAAACAAGTTCACGTGAAGTGCCTGAGCCTTCACTCTGTAAACTACTGACAAAATATAATCTATTTGCTTTACACCTTCATGACTGACATTTCTCTTTTTCAGCCACCACTTGAACAGCTCTAGAGGTAGGGGCTGAGTTTGTAGTAGCCCACGTCCCTGTCTTAAAGCACCGTCAAGGCCACAGAAAGAACTTGCTGTAAGATAAGGCACCACAGCGGGAACATGAGGTAAGCACAGAAGGGAGGGATTTGCAAGAGGCAGGTGCATATTCCAGGCCTGATGGTGAGATCTGAGGTGAGGACATGAGGCTTTCCATTGCTCCTCGTAGCTTTCAAGAACTCCTAATTTTTTCCATGTATTACACACACTACCTGGGCATTTTTAAAGCAGTGGAGAGAGGAGCTCTGAAGTGGTAAGTCTGTCTTGACAGGTCCAAGTCCAGTCCAGCTAGGCCCCATAACCATGATTAAAAAAGGCATCTGAAATCCATTAATTTTAAATCTGCTTGCTTGCCTCAGTGTCACTGAAATGCAAATCTCAGCAAAACATCGTCGCTAAACGAATGATTCCCTCTTTCAATCACACAGTGGTGCCATTCTTAGAGAAGAATTCGTGTGACACAAAACACCCTGGCTCTAGAGACCTCAAAATCTATCAGCTCTTAGGCTTATGAATGTTAAAATTGTCACATCAAAACATGAGAAATTAATTGCTGCTAATGGCAGGACTTGTCTGACGCATTCAATTTAAATTGTATGACTTTGTAAATATCATGAATTGCTCATTTAACAGATTTTACACGGGGCACAATTCTAGCAATCCCTTTATGACAGCAAACATTTGCAAGAGCTTCAGAAAAAAACGTACTAGTGCTGAAATAATGTTTGGGACAGCAGAGAATTTATGAGATGGAATATTTTTAAATAAAATTTCTAGTCCAAACAGAACCAGAAGTAGTAAATTATTTCATTTTTTAACACAATACCAAAAATGTGAAGTGTCTGACTCACTAAATATCAGCATTTCAAAAAGCAAATAAGAATTAAAAAATCTGGCGTATGTAGTGCACTTACAAGTGTAATATATTATGTATAAATGTGAAATGTAAATGCATGTATACACACACATATACTGCAGTAATTATGTAGGCACAAAAATGTCTAATTTAAAAAAAAACCAACCACTTGGGGCATGATTTTGAGATTCTTGGCAAAAAATATAAAGATGCTTGAGTACCTGTACAAAAAGCACATTCCAATTCAATCTTGGATCATTCTGTATTTGTTACCTATATGCTTATATCTAATGGGGGGTTTTTTTTGTTTTAAGGCCAGCTCTTCTAATGCTGTTGAGTTTCTTCAGTGCAAGATCTTTGCACCTTATCTTATAAAGGACTGAACCACGTGTATAGAAAAACTGACAACAAAGGCCCTAACCCAGAGCGGTTCTATCAGTGTGGGCCTTGGAATTTCAATAAGATAATAAAGTCTTTGAAAGCACCACAAATGTAGACAAGCAGGTTGTCTACTTGACCTAATGTTCGCAGTCACTTTTTGTGAGAATAGGGATGAAGCATACAACGGTAATTCCAACTTCCCAGAAACAACCTGCCACAGCTATAGAGAGCTTCTGTGTGGAACTGTGACAGTGCTAAAGAAATACTGAACAAGACCAGTGAGAAGTTGCCATGTAGAGTTCCCAGCCAATGCCACCTATGTTCCAAGAAAAAACAGGACAGCTGTCAATCTCTGACTAACCACATCTTACATCAGAAGCACGGTGTAATTGCTCAACTTCTACTTCAAAACTTCTGGGACTTTTTTTTGACTTCTAAAAAGTAGGAAGTAGATCAGGGCAATCTCACCTGTGGCATAAACCTATTTATTTCACTCGATTTAGATTAGATATGAAATTGGTTCCTACCAGGATTTTAAATGATGATTAGATTTGAAATGTCACTATCAGGCTTCAGAAAAGAGAGTAGAAAGGAAGTGGTGCTGAGCCACCTGGAGAGCAGCCATCCATCTTCCTGAAAGAAAATCATTAAATTCTTCGACCAGAAACCAATCAAAGTAGAGGACTTCTAACAGAAGGACTTCTAACCTTCTGGGTGTTGTACTTTCTCTCCCTGAGAGTGGCAGAACTTGCCCAATTTCATTATGACCAGGATACAAAGGTTGGACCCTGTGTCCAAAGATCTGCAGCATCTGTACGAGACCTGGAACAGCTGCTGCTTGAAGGAGGGCAGTAATTTCTCTCTTCAGTGCTGCAGCTGTCTGACAAGTTTGTGACACTATTCCAGATGCTGGCAGACAGCTGTTCAGCAGCTCTCCAAGTAATGTAAGATGTGCAGTGGTTCTTGTGACTTGAATGTCTTCAGCCCTCACGTCAGCCTTTGTCTCAGCCAAGCAGCTCTCACCACTTCAGTGGTGCTCGTCAGTGGCACAGGTGGGAAGGAAATGCAGTTTTGACTTATTTAGAGAGTTGCTCAGCATGATTTAGACAGAAATATCTTTGCATTGTAAATGAATCATTATGGGGGGATGAAAATATTAAGACCTAATGACTGCCTCCCTGTACCCATGAACCTTGTCTGCTAGCCTGTTCTACTTTAGCAGCAAAAAAACCCAATGATAAATCTTTAAAAATTTGATAAACCTCCTACCTTTAAAGCCCTGTGAAACCACTACCCACCCTAAGCTTTTCTGACAAGCAGTATTGGAAACTTGGTTTCAGCAACTCCTTTGACAAAAAACAAAATTAATTGCCTTTCTTGTGCCAGCAGACTGTTACGTTTCCCTCCCACTGAAGAAGATTAGAGGTGCTTTGGTGTGGAGGCCTTTCCCCCAGGTGATGTCATTGTGGATTTGTGCTAAGCTCTGTGTTTTATTACCAGTGCTCAGCCTCACTCACAGCGCAAAATACACAAGTGCTCAGCTGTGATCCACCTTCCCTTTCCCACAAAACTGCAGCGTGTGTTGCAGAGCAGGTTAATGAACTGTGGAGTCAGCTCTAAGCTTACTCACAACTTGCTTGTGAGCAACAACAGAGATGTTTTTCTTGCCTGAATGCTATTTTAACCTTGCAGAGTGTTGTTTGGTGGGTGTGAATCTTCTCCAAGTGCTGCGTGGACAGTAATGAAATGTTTTGGAGGCACAACTGCCCCAGAAGGCCCCCGGTGCAAAATGGGTTGTCAGGGAAAGAGTGCACAGTGGGCACATGGGAATGCTGGGGGAATAGCAGTAAAAGGCGAAACACTGTTCCATCAAAGTTTGGGTGAGTAAGTTTTCAAAACATATTTAGGGACTGACAAATCATAGGATCAATATTTGGACCAGAGGTTTTCAAAAGTTGGTTCAAAGTTTTTCAAATTTGGCCCTCATAAAAATGAAAGCTTTCCCATAATCTGTGATAGGAGTAAATTTTGCGGTCAGTGCTTAGTTCCTTTTGAAACACTCCAGCAGCAATGCCTAGTACACTGAAATGGTATTATCACACTCTCTCAAAGAGAGTTATAAAATATGTAAAATCAGGGATAAATTCATATCCAGCTTTCCAAGGTGGCAAGGTGATTGGCAGAAAAGTTAAAATCAAATCCACAGACAAAAGGCAACACTATTCTATCTCATTACGCTTATTTTAAAGGATTAGAATATAGACATTCACCTAAAGAGTCAGTCTTGTCAAGAAAGTAAGGTGGAAAGGGTAACTGCATGAGTTAAATTTTTAGAGGCACATCGAGACTATTTAGATTTTCCTCTTTGGATGCACAGAGCACATAAAAAAAATACAAAATAATAGAAGAAAATCAGGAACACTGAAAGGAAACCAGCATGGCTATATGCCAAGGTAAAAGGTATTAATAAGAGAAAGGAAGTATCTTTACGAACAAACAAAGCATGGTGTCCTTCTAATGAGGACTGCAAACTCTGCAGCACACAGAAAAAAATGTGCAAAGAACAACTTGCAAACTGTACTAAAAACAAATAAACTCCCCCCCATGACATACCCAAGAGGTTTTGGAACTCATTAAGGTTAAAATCTAGAGGACATAGAGATGGCCAACACATGATAGAATTTTCTAGCTAAAATAAGCCATGGTCAAACACCTCAGTGAGTCTCTTTATCTCTGCAATTATCATTAAATAGTTTGAAGAGGTTCCAGTGCTAGACCTACTCTCTCTTTTTGAGTAGAAGACGCAGGAGGTCTTTCTCCAGACACAAAATTGGCAGAAGGACTATGGAATAAAGGACAAAGTGAGGGGAAGGTGAACGTGCGGCAAAAGGACAGAATAAGCGGTAGCAAATAGCCAGGACCTCCAGATAGGCTTTGGAGCTTTCCAGAAACTCTGAGATACCATAGCTGAACAGCTCTAAGTGGTGGGAACCCCCTCTCCTGGCACGGAAGGGAAGGGGAAGGCGGAAACATGATAACAGTGTTCCTAGGAGGTGCCCGGGCCACCACAGAGCAGGGATTATCAGCTAACAGGAAAAACATTCTATGCTGTTAGGAAGAGCTGATATTTCCCATCCTTTCCAATACAAGTAAATGGAGAATCGAGTGATGCTAGTGAGTGTCAACTTCGGAATAAAAAAAAGTGAAGAGGTTGATCTCCACAGAGGACAGAGAGAAGATGATCATTTCCTTGTTGAATGACATTATGGAGGCTAAAAATGTTACACGGGCTCAAAAGAGCACCTGGAAGACTTTATCGAAGGAAAATCCATCACAACCTATTACATACAAGTTACTGCCTCTGTCTTGAAGTTCTCCTATGGCATTTCTGCCTGTGGCTAAAAACGTGGTTTTGGAATTAGTGCTCCCGGCTTACCTTGACCTTATCCTCTCCTCTAGGCATCTGCTGCTAAAAGCAGGAAACTTGGCTGTGTGTGTCTTTGCTCTGGCCAAGAAAAGCCTCTCTTTTTCTCTGATAACTCTAGCCAACAGGAAGCAGAGCACAGACCTGTCCTAAGAGGAAAATTAGAAAAATACTAAGTGAAGTTAAAGACACCTTTTATCCAAGTGCAAGACAGAAGTTCCTACTGCACCTGTGTGTGAAACACCACGTAGGCAGTTTCTGTTTGCTTTTAATCAGATCCATTTTCATCTTTCACTTTGGTGTTTCAAACTCATTACTAAATTTCAGACAGGGTGCTAATCACTGGAACCAGGCACATGTGAGCTTTTTTCCTCAAAAGAGATCAGAAACAAGCACAAGAAGCCTAGAAGTTGAGATGTATTAATTAGTCCTTCCAGTGGCAACCTTATCCAGAAGATGTCACCAAAGCACAACTAGTGCTCAGAGTCCCTAGAACAAGGAATGTAAATGGAAGGACTTCAGACTTGTATAAAATCCAAAAATCCACTGAAAAATCAAG
>WEIT01039830.1:195683-208169 GCA_013389985.1 Dryoscopus gambensis
GAAGGAGAGAACACTTCAATAGTTGTATGATAGCTGACCCCAAGCCACAGCAAAAAACACGTGGTTGGTCAAGGTAAAACCAGTGCCTGGAGCAAAGACTCTCAGTGCTTCAGAGAGCTTGGGCTAGCATGGCAGAAATGTGGACAGTGCTGCAACTTCAAGCAGATCAGCAATTAACAGATGATGTGTGAGAGGTTAATATCATTTCACTTCTTTGTGACAGCTGAGTGCAGGTATGAGCCATCATGACTCATCCTGATTAATGCACTGTGGTTCAGAACAGATCCTATTGCGGGAAAAAGTTCAACATAAAGAACACAGACCACATCAGCCAGGAGGAATCATCCTGAGTCTTGAGCCTCGTGTTTGAGGGTTTTCTTGACCCTCTCTGGCAGCAGGAGACCAGCCCCATTCCATCAATTTATCCTTGTCTAAGAAGAAATCAAAACAAATCTACCTGATAATGGTAAAATCCACAGGTACTTTACGACTGACAGTGTGTTAGAGTGTATCACCACCCGAGTACCGCTCTCCACAGACCTCCCTCACAAATGTGTTCTAGGAGCAATTAGAGTGTGAATAATGGAGCTTTTAAACTCAATACACCTTTATTCAGATCTTGTTTGTGACTGCCAAATTAACACCATTTTGAGCAGAAGGTTACAAATAAGAATTTTCCAGTGGTATTTGAGGTATTATGGGAAAAGATTTTGTAAGAGGTGTTTCTAGGAAATTATGCCTAATAGTTACAAAATATGAGAAATCACATTCTCATAGTATCATTTGGCAGGTTCAGCCATATTTCTAGGAAACAGGCTAATGGAAACAGTGTCCTTTCAGACTGTATTAATCAAAACAATGTAATGAGACCAGGTCTACGCTAAAAAGTAATCTGAAGGTATATCTGTATGAATTTCTAGTGTTCTGAAGCAACTGTAGTCTAAATGATTTTTTTTATATGCATCTATATTTCATACACACACACACACACACACACTATCAGGAACAATCCATTTTCACAATTAGATTTTCAATCTACCCAATGCAATAAGGAAGTCTTCTGTAAAAATTAGCGCTACTTTAAAGTCTGTACATCTAGCACCTGCTAAACAAAAAAAATTTTCAATTCCTAAAAATTTACAAAAAACAATTTAACAAGTAATGAGGTGAAAAGACAACTTCTTTAAAAGCAAAATATATTTGAGTTTCCAAAAATGAATAGCGTGCTTCTTGGCTGAAGAAGTTCAAATTGCAGACAGGGCTCTTAAAAAAAATCAATTCATGGCACCTGACGTCGTTGCTCATGTCTGAACAATCAAGCCACTGCTTTGTATCAGATAAAGAGAAATAGTTTCCTTAGCAATCTCAGGAAGTTAAAAACTACAGCAACAGAAGAAGAGGCTTAGGTGCATACACATGCTTAAAGCAGTAATAAAACTGCTGTTCTACTACTGTGTTGGATCCCAAGTCATGACAAACAGACAAAATGTGCATCTTAGACACTACGTAGTCCTGAAGTCCCCTACAGGCTATAAACTCAACAAGGTAAGAGGGTTAGGAAGTTAAAAGCATTCCTGGGAGAAGTCAGCTGTGTGGTAAATATAATTCTGCAGTGCTTGTATTAAGGACCTGCCCGGTTCGGAGAATCCTTTCTAGAAAGCTCCTCTGATTTGCCTCTCTCTGTAAAAAAGGGATTTGCTTTCTATTTCTCTAACTGAGAATAAGTAGAAGTGGAAGGAGTGGAGCAAGCTGGTCCTTTAACCTAAGCTAGAACTGGACATCAGGTCCAGTTATTGACAAAGATTCTTCTCTTTGTCACATATTAAGAAAGTCAAAAAATCTTTGTATAAGTGTAAATTGACATCAAAAGCTAATGCCTGATTAGGCATAGTTTGGGAGATTAGGCAATGTAAACAGGCATCCACCCTTTCTATGTAGAACAAAATCAGAATTTCAGCCCCTGGGAATCTCTGTTTGCAGGTCTACCAGGCAATAAATCACTGGAAATGCACAGGCTTTTTAATGACAGGAATCTTCCTTCATTACATAAACTGATTTTCTGCTCTCTTTGTTGTAACCGAAGAGAGGATGCTTGACAATAAACACTCACGATTCTCATTAATTTGCTGCTGTTTGTGCAAAACCTCCCTGGTTACACATAGACCTGGACAGAGAGTACACTTAGGAAGTAGGGTACTGTTAGCCAAGCAGAACCAGCGTGGTTCAACTAGGTAACTGAGGAGATATTTACAGTTTTCAATTTCAATGAGATTTCAGTGTATACTTCTGTGAGCAAAGATACTTACAGAGAAATGAAAACAAGTCAAGTGATGCTGAAATCCACTTTTCCCTCTTTTGGTAATTTGCGAGTAGATCCAGATCCTCTATTCTGTGTAAACATCACAGTTGGCCTTGATGGTAGAACCCAAGACAAACTTTATTTTTTTTAAGTACTTCCAAATGCATCTGGGAGCTACTGTAAACTATGAAACTACATGCAATTGAAGAGTCCCATTTTATTTCATGTGCTGATCAATTACTCCTCTGTATTTTCAACCTATGCTTAGCAGTGTTTGCAGGTTGTCATACACACAGCAATTAAAAAGAAGTCATAATTAAGAGAAAATTACTAGTTCTTCTCACCCAGTTTCATATTCTGTTCTGTGCTGTTGTCTTTATTCATAGAGGATATGACATTACATACTGCTCCTTTATCACATTTTATCATATGGAGCTGCCAGTTCAGATTTCTCATACTCTAAGGAGTAACAGTCTTGGAGTTTCCGTAGCTGGTGTACTCACAGGACAGACTACTTAAAAACGGTATGGAAAACCTAAGTAAATAAGTGTACCTTTGATTTAAGTCAGAGCCCTCCTTCTTGAGGAGGTTACATTAAAGTTAATCTCTCAGTTTCTTTTCTGAATGTTGTCACTGCAGGCAACAAAACAGAAGCATTGGTTCAGAAGCCACACTATTGTGGTGGTGGTGATCCACTGCCAAATTTGGCACAGGGGCCAGGGACAGAGATTTGAGCTGACACTAAGTCACAATGACTTTTAAATTAATTTGGCATCAAACATCAAAAAGGTTTGTCATCACTTTCCTGTAACACAAGTTCAGCAGCCCGACAGGCACAGTAAAGGCTGTGGCACTTTCCTCTGTCAACCTGGGTTCTCAGTGTTCATTTTTCAAACACAACTCCTTTATCTGTGTTGCTCTGTTGGAGCTCTGGGAGGGTGCAGAGACAGTTCCTACTCAAAACACAGTGGGTATGAGAGTGGGTGAGCTCTGTCTCCTGGTCCTGGCTGTACAATTTGCTCCCTTAGCTGAGACATTATAGCAGCGATCAGAAATAGCAGAATTGAATGCGATATGAGAAGAATCTGTCTTTGGCTGGTGAAGAACACTGGCCATGTCTCTGATGAGATGTGGGTCTGACAATTGTCACCCCAGCAGCAGTACTTCTTACTCCAACATTTTGTCCCTAAATCAGGAGTTTCTCAGGGACAGGTAGGTATTTTCTCTCAAAGTGCAGAGAGGAAAAAGAATTCTGAGCAGCACCACAGCTAATTAGAGACTACTATTAGGAAAAGGGGGAAAGAAGGTTAACTGAGTCCCTGTGACCATTCAGATCCTTAAGGATTGATAATTAGGATAGCCTGTGGATAACTCACAGGCTTAACCTGAAGTATCTAGTTAAGTACATGACTGCATGGAAGCCTGTATTGTCAGCCACTGAGACACTGGAGCATCCTGGTATTTAAAACATTTTGTGGTGCAGAATCCTGTCTACTAAAAACTAGTCTGAACCCTTAATTTACTTTAAAGGCAAATCAATGAAGAAATTTATATTTCAGTAATTTTGTCTTAGCATGAGTGTAGGATGGTTTGAAATAAATCACAGTAAGCAGGAACATACTAGACAACCTATACACTCTGACATCTCAACTTACACATCTGTCTTTTCAAAAAACAAACAAAAAAGCAGAAATATGCATGATCGTTCCTTTTTATTTGGTAAATGACAGCATCGTTTCATATAAAACAGAAAAAGAACCATGCTGATCAGCCACCCACACACTTTCTTTATAGCTCTCATGAATTGGATCAACATTTAGAAAGCACAGCAAGTACTGGCATTTAAGTAATATTATAAAAACAGTCAAGCTGTGATAGTGAATATGTATCCAGCCTTTGTACATCAGCTTCCCTATGCACACACAGTGTTATGAAACACTATTCAGAAGTACAAGAACATGACTTTCATGGGAATTTCACAATTAGAAATCACCTCTTCCTTTACATACGTGAGCAATGCAGTTAAGCTCCCCCTCTCCCCAGCACCAGCTATTCATGGAGCTGCTCCCTCATCCTGCCTCTGATTACACAGTTATGCTCCAAGCCCAGCATCTGCATCTTCCAATGCAAAAGGCTGGCCCCGAGCTCCTGTGCACAGTCTACTTGGTCCTCCCACACCTGAATTTAAACCAAACTGGATCCTGACATACCTTGGGAGCAGCTATAGCTATTGCCATGCCATATCTCTGCCTCAGCCAAGGTTCATTGCTTTATTGGTGATATCCTCCTGCATACAAAAAAGGACAAATTAAATATGATAAATCCTTTGCAGGATTTGCCCAACACCAAAACATACAGTTGCCATTTCATCCTTTTTCATATATAAGGCAGCTGCATGAAAACAAGCTTGGGTTGGTTTTGTATTCCAGGTCTCTCCAGAGCCACTGTGAACAGGCAGTGGTGGTTTCTCATTCTACTGCTCTGGCTCTTACTTCAAATTTGTGTAGTACTTACATTCTTCTACACTGATTTTTAATGTAGTTGTATCTTGAAACACATACATGCACACAAACTCAGATTTTAGGCTGGTCAAGATGCATTATCATTATCCTTTGAAAGAACATCAAGTGTTTAATGTCTGTCCTTTTTATTGCCAATGTCTCCTTAGCACCAGTCTGATCTTCTCCACTTGATGGGATGTTGTGAAGGGGAAGGGGAGGAGGTTTTGCCTTGAATTTTCAATAGAGATTAAATATAGTAAGTTATGGTGATATTGTTACTGGTCCAACTGAACCTCTCCTACCCAGCGAGGGTAACCCTCGTGAGATGCATTGCCCAGGAGTGTGAGCTGGCTTGCCTGCTTCTGAAGCACCCCAGGGAGGGCACAACCTTCCCAAGAAGCCGCCTCATGTCTGGCCCAAAACCCGAGCAGGAAAGCTTAACGCGCACACCAGCATTAGCACATGCAATCCACTTGAGTCTTCAGCTCCCTCATATTTCAAAGCTAGGATACTCACCTTAAAAAAATGGACCTACTGCAATTTTTTGGGTGGTCAGCTTCCCACTGACATCCTTGTGCTCCCCTCTGGAGCACACTGGCTCCTAAAGCAAGGCAACTCTTAGGCTTTTCAATGAAATCAACCTTGCTTTCAGTTTGCATCCCAGTGTCATTAGCATCAGAGCTGTTGGTGAGCTCTAATTCTGATTTCTTTGATCTGTGTTGTTTGCCTGCATAATCGAGAGACAGGCGAACACACGCTTGATAAATGAGCAATTGCAGCATGCAACATTTTTCTTTATTCCTTCAGGGAATGCATGAGGCAAGGTCTTTGTAGCCCCTCATGCCACCAGGATGTGGGAATAGCACCCCTTCGGCTGGCTGAGGAAGGAAGAAGATGAGCCCACCTGGTACTGAGGCTGGGAGTAGAATGCCCAGGACAGCAAGGCTTCCCAGGGTGCAGAAAGGACTCCTCTCTCCATACTCCCCAAGGGTGGCCAGAGGGTCTGGGCATGACCATTTTTCCTCCCCATCACCCAAAGAGGTGCATGAAGGCGTACATATTTAATAAACCACATCTCCTGGAAGTTAAGGAATGGCTGTGGCCATGGCGTATTCTCTCTTTAAATGGAAGTGATGATGCCTTCAGTGGGACGCTAGATCCTGTCATCGGCACTCAGGGCAACATCCATCCACTCATTAGGTGACCCAGCAGGTTTGATCTGCTTGGGCTAAGCAGAAACCATGCAATTCATTTTGCTCAGAAGCAGAATTTAAAGCAGAGTTTAAAACTGCAGACCCAGAAAATTGATCCTAAAAAACCACTCAGCTCTGTGAAGAGCTCATAAACCTAAAATTAAAGCTTTAAAATAAATGCAAAAGCCATCATCTACTGCATTATGTTTCTCAGTTATACCAATTTAAAATTTTCACACCAAGATAATCCGAGTAGCCCAATTCCACGTCAGCAATATCACCTACACTAACACCCTGCAAGCACAGCAACAAACTCTCCCGGGCAGGAGGCCAGGTGCCAGCACCAGCCACTGAACTTGAAATCAATTTTGTCTCTCAAGTGTAACTTTATTCTTGTACTCTATGAATATATCACTGTGTACAGGGACAGCTGTACACACATTTTACAGAGATAAGTAAGATGAAACCACTGACTTAATAAATTCATTTTTTATAGACATACAGTACTTCTGTGCAGCTGTGTAATGTAGAGTGGGACTGAAGCAAAGTACTGCAAAGCAGGAAGAAAGAAAAGATGAGGAGATCTTTAAGATCTGTTAGAGTTTCTTTCTCTGAAAAGGAAATCTCATTCTGTCATGTGAGCTTTATTATCTCATTGAGGGGTTGCTTTGAGGGTTTTAACCACTGCTGCCTCAAGCAGGGTGGCTACAGGCTTCATTTCTCATCTCCTGCCCCCTGTGCAGGCAAACCATTATTTGTGTCCCCTGTTCTTCTCCCATGTCACAAAAGTTTAGATTTACCTGGCCTTTAAATTGTCCCAAAATAAGCTGAACTTGGAATACTCTTGGCAGCTTCCAAAAATAGGGAAAACTACATTATCCTTCTCTGAGTCAATAGATGTAATTAATTGTTTCTAATATTGAACAATGGCATATAAATTCACTCAAATATTTACTTGGAATTGAAAAAGAAGACAATGAGGAATTAAAACTATTTTCAGAATAAAGATAGCTGACTGCAGAAGCCAGCAGTAAATACTCTGCTGGCAGCAGGCCGAGGTATCTGCATTTATTCTAAAACTAGCAAAATGGGAAGATGCAAACCTAACACGCCACTGAAGTAGTAGAAAATGCCCTCTTATAGCCTTCTGTTTACAATCACACTGTTTATAATCTGATCACCTGTTTTTCCCCTCATATTAGACATTCTCTAATTCACCACGAGAGTTGGTTAATGGCTCCCTCTAACCCCAGGGTCACACATCCCAGCTCGAGATCACACTTTCAGCAGAGGCATCCCTCCCACGAGGCAGATCCCTCAGCATTTGCTGTGACCTTCTGATGCTTTTAGAACGAGCAGAGGTGTTGTTTAGGCAGAGGTGCTGTGGTCGTCCTGCTCTAATGGCACCGTTATCTGGCACCATGCCTGGCATCTTTTGATGCCTTGTTATCTTGTAGAAGCAGAGCAGCCGCACACGTGGTGCAGTTTTTCCAGTGAACAAGTCACAAGACTTTCAGATGTACAACTGGTGAAAGGCTGTTGAAATGCTCTTAGAATTATAATGACAACTTATCAATGCTTGGAACAAAATCATCCCTTTACTGATTAATTCACAGGCTCCATGAAGAGTGTTTGCTTGTGAATCTCTTCTGCCTTTTTAGTGTAATTTCTTCTTTATTTTCTACTGGTGATCTGTAAAAGGGGAATATTAATAACAGCAGAGTGTGGACTCTTCTCAATTTAGCTCTGTTACCAGATAGCTTTCTTGGGAGACTAACAGATAAGAGCAAAACATGACTTTTCTCACCAAATAACAACTGCTACGACATGCACAGTTTGAGAGGTCAGCTGCCTGCGCATGTCATCATCTGCAGACCTGCAACCTTTCTACTACATCTCTGCTGCCCACTGGGCAGCCAACTCTAAAATGTGGGCATCAGCTCCCCTGTGACCATGCAGAAAAGGGAGCTCTTTAGGTCTCTTCAGCTGAGTAGAGATTCCCTCAAGTGAGAGCTGGTAATAAAGGAGAGCTCCAGATAAAACTACACCTGGCTTTTATCCGCAAGGAACAGGGAGAGTCTGTATTTCAACCAGTAGCCATCAATTAGAGATCCCTTACTTGGTGCATTCAGCCTCAGGACAAAATGAGGGTCTGACCTATGCTGCTTGCTAGCAGATACTTAGCTGATGGACTACTACCTCTAAAAATTATGTTTTAAGAAAAAAGAGATGATGAGCAGATGACACTCAATATTAGATTAATTTACACAAAGAAAAGAACTTCTCTGTCAGGCCTGAATCACACTGTCCGAGGACAAACAACTCCACATCTTTCCAAAATAAGCTGCAACACAGCTTGTTTCAAGCAGAGTAATGACACAGAGGGTGCCACTGTCACCACGTCTGGCTGTGAGTCCTTCAGAAGTCAGAGTGACACCCTCCCTGGCTTTGAACACTGGATGTTGAAAGCCAGAGTGATCTTCACACTTCAGGGTGCTGGACAGCAGGTGGTTTGCATATGTGTTTAACCCAAGAGGTACAACAGCAGGGTTCATATACGATAATTAAAAGATCCTCTATGGTAAAGAAAAAATGCCCAGAAACCACATCTCTCCGTTCAAAACACAGGATAGGGGGTCTTAGCAGAATAACTCCTGTGTTAGACAAGTCCTGTATGCTGAGACTTGGCCAGTGCCCAGGCTTGTTCTGTTTACAAAAAAATCACTGAGAGAAGAAAAGGACACAGTGACATGTTTCTGAGAAGTCAGATTAGAGGCTAGGAGCACTAAACCAACGTTTGCCTCAGCTGGAAGAGGAGGTGTGCCTTAAAGACAAGTTGCCAAGTTTTATCTGTGGCACTTGTGTCCTGCTAGGGAATGTCCCTCGGGCCCACACTATATGACAACACTACGGTGACCGTGAGGTTATCAGAAGTTTCTTGTTTTCAGGAGTGCTTTTCTCTTCAGGTCTGACTACAAGGCAGGGTGAGGGCTGGCAAGAGATCACAGCATCTAGAGGAACTCTTACCTCTTGAGGAAAGGAGCCCAGGACATGTTTGCCAGCCTTTTAAAGATACATCTCTAAATGGAGACAGAAAGCACTGTGCACTGTGTCCCCAGGACAGGGATGAGCATTTCACAGTGTTGAAACCTTTGTATTACTCACTGCCCTGGTTAACACTTTCCACCTTTTACTGTATCTGAATCTGAAATCATATACCATCTTCACTTGTCCTTTCAGTTACAAATATTGAACATTATATTTTGGTTTCTTTGCAGAAAACCCTCTGCTTACTGACCATTATTTATCAATGGTAAATTGTCTGCAGATGCCCAATGTGTGATTATGAAAGAATAAACAGTGTGGGCACAGCTTTCAGAATCCCAAGTGCCAGTGCTGATGATGCACAGTCATGGGTTTATCATTGAAGAGGGCACATCGATAATGCAGCTGGTCCTACTCTACTTTAACATTCTCTGGTAATTAACAAATCCTGGAAATATCTTGGCAGTTTTGGAAAATAAAAAAAACCTCTCTAAAAATCTTCCTTGATAATACCATTCCCTAAATTTAGGGCTTCTTTAATTTCTTAATTCCCATCAATCTTGAATAAAGCCAACATCTTTCTGAAAATCCAAGCCATGTCCCTAGAAGTTGAATAGCATTTTAAAAAAAAAAATCCTCTATTCATATTTTGAAAAGTAAGCGAGCAAACAACTCTCCCATCTCTAGGATGAAGGACAGGAATTTCTCTCTAACTGGTTTGATCATTATCTTTCCTGACAGCCACAGAACACAGGAAGCACAATCAGTGCTGCTTTGTGCTGAGTTCTGCAGCAGGTGAGTGTTGACCCACTGCTCACCTTAGACTGGCTTCTTTGACATTTTTACCAGGTGGATTTTATGGAGTTGTCTGCAGGTTTTTTGTTTATTTTAGTTTTCTGCTTTGTGGTTCCCCCCCCCCGCCCCTTCCCCCAATCCTCCTTAATCTTCCTTATGCAGCCTTTGAAAAGGTTATGATAAAATGATGCCACCCTGGTAACTGCTACAGAGTGTAAACAGATGTAGTGAGCTCTTTCGTGTCAAAGCTGTTTCCAAGAAACTGAGGTACATATTGATTAAGAACATAAATTGTACACTCTCATTTGAACACCGACTGTGAAGTCGAGAAGGCAAAGGAAGTACTTTATCTTTATATACTGAAGATTGATTTTGTTCACTCGCACCGAAAAACACTTTACTCCAAAGGATGTCTTGCCAGTACCAGTAGGATACTTAGGCTTTTAGTCCCGTTAGATCAGGCACTGGCTTATTTCTAAAGAGAGTGAGTTGGAAGAGTCCAGAATGAAAGGACTCAGGTGTGCAGTTCCAGAAGCAGCTCCACAAGTTGGAGAGATGCTCACGAGAGTCCAAGCCTTTTTATCTTTTTAGCAATAATTGACCTCAATTAACTGCAAGAGTTTTCCAATTTGGAAAAACCCAGAAAGAGTGAGGTGGCATTACTAATAGAGGAAGGCAAATATTGTATTAGGATATGAAATACAGGGAGCATCATGCACATAATGTGAAAATCACAGCTCAGTGCTGTCTTCTAATGAGATTTTGCAATTGTGCTAGGAGAGGCTTCCCCAACAAGGGAGTAAAAATCTGAGCTGTTTATCATTTACTGATGCATACTATAACTGTTAGAGACAGCTTCTTCAAAATCTAATATTGCAATATCTCTTTTGACAGCTGTAATCTTGGGTAAACAACACTGAACATAATGTGATTAGCACTTATAATTTTCATTTGATGTGAATGTAATAACTCTAATTCAAATCTAAACCAGAAAATGAGGAACTGTGAAATTTTCACCCAGACAGCCCTGGAAATAAAGTTAAAGAGACAACTCATCTCCAAGGTGGGAACTGTCTAGGGCTCTTGAGACCGAATCACTTGAACCTCAAGAAATACCACTTCCAATAAAGCCAATATAAGCATCTAATATAATTCACAGAATTCACAGAATGTATGGGTTGGAAGAGACCTGCAAGATCATTGAGTCCAACCTGTGCCCTAACACCTCAATTAGATCGAGGCATTGAGAGCCATATCCAGTCTTTTTTTAAACACATCCAGGGATGGTGTAATTTAACTGTAAATTAAAAAGGGCACATTTGTTAACAGAATAATGATTTTTTTTATATTGCATTAGTTAGCATAGAAGAACTGAATACTGAGCAACAAATGTGTTATTATTGCCAAGAAGCATTCTTGGAAATCAGAAACAACAAGCAATTGGTAGGTTATCGAGAGTATGGTCTAATCAAAGAGATTTTCTTATCCTTTCTTTTATTTCAATTTTCAGTGTTTTTTCTTGTGTTGCTTTAAACAGCCTACCAAAGTAATGCAGCTTCTTCATCATGTTTTAGGAAACCATTCTAATTTGATAGGTCAGAATTGCAAATTTACCTGCAGGCTGAATTTTTTGCAAATTAGTTTATTGCTACTGATCTCAGACTCTCTCCCCTCTTTCTTAGTCCAGCCTTTCACACACAGTTATAGGCAGATAATGTTATATTACCTACTTGTATAAAGACTTTTTCTTTCCCCAAAGAACCAATCTCCCCACATTTCAGACATTCCTGACAGTCCCTCAAAACTTCTTACCCTTCCTGCAATTACACAAATTTGCCAGAGCTAGTTCTTCGTAATTTAGAGATCTGAGCCCAGTCTTAGTGCAGTTGTACACAAACCAGCCCTGGCTGAACTCTGCTTAATCACAGAAAGCAGCACATATCTGAGGAAGACAAAAATATTTCAGAGATTTTTTTTGTTATTATTTTTTTTTCAAAGTGAATATAATTTCTCCCTCTCCCCAGGTTTTCTCACAATCTGAAATTAAAGAGCAAATTTTACTCTCTGAAAGATGTAGTTGCTATAGTGGAGTGAGATAAAATAAGCCCCAAAACTGAAAGGTGTGTACTGGAAAAGGAGATAAAAGGTATGTGCAAAGGTTTTCCAGTGGTCTTATGTGATTCATTATCCATGTGATATAAGATTGCAGATAGAAGTTCAACCCTCAACTTCAGAGGTCCTGTGAGAGCATCAGCAGAAAATAACTGATCCATGTTCTGAATATGCTCTGTGGGAAAGTGACAGTAATGGCTATGACAAATTTTTATCTAAGGAGACTGTCAAAAACCCTGAGTCAGGACCAAAGCCCTACACAACCCTGCAATGTACTCTGCACACATAGGATAAGTTAATCTTTATTTAATAAAGTCAGGCAGACAGCTCCACTAACACCCCATTCCTATCTGTCAGTCATTGACCTTTGCAGCAAGCCACAAGCATTGTTAATTAAAAGAAAAAGAGCAGCATAAACATTTAGGAAGAATTCCATTGAGCAGCTCAGGCAGCAGATGTGATATTCTAGCTCCTGCCACTGTTCCCAGAGCACACATCAGAAATCTCTTGCTAGCAGTGGTGTGCATGTACCTACAACTTC
>WEIT01039831.1:1778-11925 GCA_013389985.1 Dryoscopus gambensis
CATGACTGATAAGATTACATCCCATTGTGAGATGCTCTGCCCAGAGGGAGGAACCAAGCATTCCATCTTAGATATAAACTGAGGTTTGGAACATCACGGGAGGGCCTTTCGCACTGGATTTCCCAGAGGACAAGAGCTACACAACCACCACTGGACTTCTCTGAGGAAGACCAGACCTTTTCTACAAGATCACTGCTTCAACAGAACCACTTCAAAGAGGACTGCAGCCACCATTTAATCGGACTGCTATCAACACCCTGTGACAACAGGGTGTCAGGTTGTTTGGGTTTTTTTCTGACTCTATCAGTGGTTTGTTTTATTTTGTTTTGTACTCTCCCATTTTTTTTTTTAAATTTTCCTAGTCAAGAACTGTTATTCCTATTCCCATATCCTTGCCTGAGACCCCCTTAATTTCAAAAGTCTAATAATTCGGAGGGAGGGGGTTTACATTTTCCGTTTCAAGGGAGGCTCCTGCCTTCCTTAAGCTGACACCTGTCTTTGCAAACCAAGACACATCTTATGTGTGAGGATTGTTACAATGCAGAATGGTCTTTCCAGTTATCAGCTATAGCTATTGCAGGTTTTCCAGCCTTTCAGTATTTTCATATTTTTTTATCCAAATACTTTTTTGTGCAAAACCTTTAAGAACTTCCTGAAGCAGAGAACAGAACCCACAACATCCTTACACTTAGTAGTGTATAACGTTCAGGATTGTATCTTTTCTGGTCCTTTCTTTATAGATCAATAAATCTTCAGACTAAAACAGGAGGTGCGAGAGACCAATGTCATCACCAGTAGATTAAGCAGGACACAAACTCCAGGCTTCTTATGCTGTGGATGAATTTAGTCTTCTATCAAGTCAGCACTGACTATTTGTAAAATCAGTACAAGACCTGCAGCCTGTTATCAGCAGTGTTATTACTGTATTTACCGAGTTACATGACTATAGTAGTCAGTGGAATTTTTAATATTAGGATTCCAGCTCCACTTGAGTGTACATCAAACTTTTAAACTCTGATAAAGTGATAATAATTTTCATCATTTGCAGAAGTGAAGTTTTGGGTTCTTGGAGCAGTAATTGGTTAACTTCTCAAAATCTATGCATTTATTGGAAGCAGGGATTTTGAGAACTACTTTCTCTTACTGAGTGGTTGCTACATTTAGCTTGACCACCACTTTAGCTAGTAAATTTTAGTGCCCTCCAATAAATGTACTTATGTGTATCTACCCATGTATGGATGCATATTATCTGTGTACTCAAATGTCAGCAAATATCTGCAGAAGACTGATAGAATTTTTCCAGGACAAAGTCACTTTCTTTCCTTTTATCCCTCTGCTGTAACCAAGAAGTTGCACATTATAAACTAAAATTTCGGTTTGATCCTGGAAAGATCGAGAGTAGTTCAAAAGTCTCTGGCATGATAATTTCTGCAAGCTGATGTGTAAAACATGCAGTTAACTAAGCCTGTCAATAAGATTGCCTTTTATTGTTAAATAAGTAGTTTATAATGTGTTAGCTAAGGTGCCCTGCACTTTACCACAAACTTGAAAGGCATATAATAGCAGTTCTAATGATACTCTTCACAAATTGAGGTAGCCTGTGGTGTGAGCTCTCTTCCACTTAAGTCAGGATTAGAATATGTACACAAAAATACATGAATTAGTTTATATGCTGTAAACTCCCACTTATTTTGGTCTTTTGGTAACTTGTTTGCTCATATGCACTACTGTTTGCCATGTATTATATCCTTCCACAAGTTAATAAAAATTCCATCAGAATGAACCATTACTTGGAAAACATTTATTCAGATGTATTTTTCTGCCATCTTTATTAATATTATTGAAGCACTAAAAGTTTATATAAAATGAGGACTCCAGGATTTT
Organism: Dryoscopus gambensis; assembly: GCA_013389985.1. Lineage (NCBI taxonomy): Eukaryota > Metazoa > Chordata > Aves > Passeriformes > Malaconotidae > Dryoscopus > Dryoscopus gambensis. The sequence continues at coordinate 3,663 of WEIT01039831.1, forward strand.
TATTAGGGAACATTCAGATATCAGCCTTTTTACTTTGTAATGAGGTCTTATTAGACAATGTTACTCACAGATTCATAGAAGCATAGAATGGGAAGGAACATCTTTCACCAGATCAGGCTGCTCAGAGCTCCTTCCAATCTGACCTTGAACATTTTCAGGGCAGAGGCACCCACAGCTCTGGGAAACCTCTTCAGTGTCTCATCACCTCACTGACAAAAATGTCTTCCTGATGTCCAATCTAAATCTACCCATTTTCAATTTAAAACTATTGACACTTTTTTGTTACTACAGGCCCTGTTTAATAGTCCCTACCTTTCTTATAAGCCTCCTTTAAGTACTGAAAGGTCACAACAAGGTTTCTCCAGAGATTTCTCTTCTCCCAGCTAAATGGCCCCAACTCTCTCAGCCTATATTCACAGAAGTGCTCCTGTCCTCTGATTGTCTTTGTGGCCTTGTCTGATGTAGACAAACAGGTCCGTGTCTGTTTTTCATTGGGTATCCCAGAGCTGCATTCAGCACTTCAGGTGGGCTCTCGCAAGATCAGATAGAGAGGGGGAATCACTTCCCTTGACCTGCTGACAACACCTCTTTTAATGCAGCCCAGGATGTGGTTTGCTTTCTGGACTTCAAGTGCAAATTACTAGCTCATGTCCAATTCTCTATCCACCAATATCCCCAAGTCCTTCTCTCCTGGGCTGCTCTCAGCCCATTCACATCCTTCAGTCTTTGTGGACATGGGGGATTGCCTCAACCCAGATGCAGGACATTATGCTTGGCCTTCCAGAATGTCATGTGGTTTGCATGAGCCCACTCCTCAAATCTGTTAAGGGGTGGCATCCCTTCCCTCCAGCAAACCAGCTGCAACACTCAGCTTGGTGTCATCTGGAGACTGGCTGAAAATGTACTCAATCCTACTGTCCATCTCACTGGTGAAGAATGAAGTACTATTGGTCCCAGTATGGATCCTTAAAGGACACAACTCCTTACTGGTTTCCACTTAGACACTGAACCACTGACTATCAATCTTTGAAGGCAGCTAGCCAGAGAATTCCTTACATTAAAGAGTCTACCCTTCAAATTGATATCTTTTCAATTTAGATACAAGAATATTGTGTGGGACCATATCAAAGGCCTTGCAGAAATCTACGTAGATGACACCTGCAGCTTTCCCCTTGTCCATTGATGGAGTTGCTCCATTATGAAAGTCCACTAGATTAGTCAGGCACAGATTCCTCTTGGTGAAGCCATGTTTCCTGTCTCTAGCCACCTTCCTCTCTCTCATATGTTTGGACATACCTTCCAGGAAGACATGCTGCATGATCTTATAGGTAGACAGCTGAGGCTGACTGAATGAAGCTGATCGAATATACATAAAATGTAATGAGTAGACAGTATGGAATATGGCAGCCGACACTGCCACAAGATTTATTAATTTTTTTGGCAAGCTATGTGCAGAATCAGGCTATTTGTGTGATTGTATGTTTGATTTGGATATACATCCTTCTTTCCTGCCCTTTTGATGTGAAAACTGATACTTAAGCACAATCCTATAATTCAAATGGGATATGTGTAAAACATATCAGGAACAGATCAAGGAACATGTGATATGAAACATGCTACTAATCTGAACAACTAATCTGAACCTCATGAAGGATTCTTTAGAGAATCACTGAAACCACTGTTTACTGTATCTGAAAAATTGGTTTACATGTAAGAGTTCTCCAATTTATTAATGGGCAATAGTTTCAATGCCAGTAAAATTAGATTAGGAATAGAAATGCCTTTGTAGTCTAATTATATAACTGAATGTTATTGCTCCTACTATAGATAAGCAATCACAAAGCCCTTGCAAGAAAAATTAAGAATTATGTATTTTTCAGGTGAATAGATTGCAAAGTTGCTACTGCTTGCTATCAAGAGTACAGGGAATAAATTCAACTTCATATTATCACAATAGAAGGAAGAATCAAAGAAAATGTACTTTTATGAACCTTGTCTCTTGACAGTAGTTCCATGTTAATGAGTTTATTAGCTTAGGTGTCTTTAATATTTTGGAGTTGTACCACAGTTTTAACAAACTCAGAGCAGTAAGTGCCCAGAGATTTTATCAAGTGCAAAGAGATTTTCAACAGTTATAATCTTAATGACTTTAGTAATTTTGTGGAAGTGAAGAAAAGGGTGAAAAATACTAATAGAAATGCTAATTATAGGGTTACTTGATAAATTATATAGGAGAAAAGCTTAGTTACAAAAAAGGAAGAAATATTTGACATCTAATGTTGGGGGTCCTCCCCCTGCCATGTGGCCCTGGGGGGAGGGGGAGGCATGCCTTGGGTCATGCTGGTTTCTCTCACGTGCTGTCCTTCTAATACTAACATACCCAAGTCCTGTTCCCTGAATGGTCCCAGGTATTTTCCCCGCCCCCTGTGGTTCTGGTTTAACTGGGAAGTTTCCCCACGAGGGGAGGACGCATGTGATCTTTTGCCTGGAGTCTGGGTCAGTCTGTGCCTGGGCCCAGCCATGTGGCTGTGAGGAATAAAACATCTATGAACATCCATCAAAAATACCGTCCTCTGACTCTTTCTACAGGCCAAGTTGTCTGCCAGGGAAGGTTGCAGGAGACCCCACTGCAACAATATAATAAAAAATGTTCTCTTTGAATCCTTCACTTTATTATATTAGAGTGTGGGATATGCACAAAGTCTGATCATTTAAAATAAATGTCACAGATAAAATATACTCAATTGACTGTTTACTAAGCCAATTTAAGAGTAGAAACAATTGTAAAATATATGGCTACTGGCTGCAGCTGTTTCATAGAAAAGAAATCAATTTCATTCTAACACTTGTGGCAAAGAAATTAACTCCATGATTCTAATTTAATTTGTCAATGCCATTATTCATTGAGAAACACAAGCTCAGTAGAAACATCAAGAGATAGAGAACATATTTGATAAAAGACTATTTCAAAAAGCTGTTCCAGATAAGCGTATTTGTCAGTGGTGATACAATTCCTATGTGTGCTCAGCTTCTTCAGGTTCTAGAAACTTCATAATGGATGGTGTCATGTGCATTTGGTAGGCACAGATGGCCTGGCATAGCTAGTATTAATTTCATGACATAAAAAAAGCATTGCCTGCAAAATTAATCCAAACAAGTCCATGTCTGGGAATACTGGGACTTCATAGAACTGCTATTCTAGGGGAAGATGTTTTCACAGCTATGCCTGCCAGTTCCTGCTAATGAGAGGCTGTATTTCCACCAGAGCAAGGAACAGTCAGTGCTTTTGAGATGAGAAAAACAGATATCCCATGAATAAAAAAGCCCAAACAAAACAATAAATGAACAAATTGATGACCGAGTGACAAATACCCTGCAACCTGGAATCACTAAAAAGTGGCAGGTGTGGAGCAATGCAATCTGCATGGCAAAACTGGGTTAATCACACTCTGTTAGAAGACTTTTGGAAGGTTAATGAATTGTCATTCTTCATCAGTCAAATGAGTTTTCCATGGAAATTCTACAGTTTGAGAATTTGGGTGAGGTGAAGATCAGAGGCACTGATTTTTAATAGGGAACAATGGGCACGTATGAGCAACTTTTCCACTGTGTCCCTAGGCAATTAGGCTTTGAAAGAGCAACTTTAAAATGAGGTGAGTGTGAGAAGAATTAAACTTGTTCAAGAGAGGAAAAATTTCTACAGGACTAAGCTGCTTGTTCAAAAAAAAAAATTCAAATTTTGGTAACATCAAGAAGACACTGACAATGAGAGCCTTTTTTGTTCCCAAAGCAGGATTACCTAGATCTACAGTTTGTTCTTAAATGGGGCTGACTTGGTTAGGTCTGTGAGAGGTGCCACGTGCTTGCAAACAAAACAGGGAGGTAATTCAGCAATTTCTGCAGGAGAAGCTTTTGCTGTTTATTCAGCTGATGGCTCAAGAATGGATTATGGGGACTGAATAACATCTATATAGGGCTAAATCATATGTTTGCAAATCAGCAACAGATTGTCCTAATAAGGCAAAAATTAGTTAAAGGATGGTATGGTCTCTTCAACTGTTTTGACTGTGTTCTTGAAAGTTTACCAGAGGCATGTAAGCTGATTCTGTATAATGAAAATAGTTACCCAAATTGTTGGGAGTCACTGATAGTAATTATGCTTGTACACAGAATTTCTGAAGTGACTTTAAATTACTTTGTCAAACAACATAAGAAGGATAATTCAAAGTCAGCCTCGATAAGAGGAAACAGAGAACATAGTTGTGTGGGGAGGATATAACCAGAAATGAAAATTTCTCTTGAACACTTTGGAGGCTCACAGGACTCACTATAAGACTGTGGAATTTTGAGTTCTTGATGGAGTTGAATTGCAAATTTTTCTTATTGTAGTATAAAAAGGGAAAAAAAAGCCCAAATCACAACCAAACCCAACCTTCCTACATATTCTGTTTTTTGGAGGAATACAGTGAAAATTTAAGGTATGTTTGAAAGAGACTTGTTTTATTTTTAATTTTTAAATTGGATTGACTGATATACATTATAGGCATTTCTTTTGTTATGTGTGGTAATTCAAAAATCCCATATTGTTCCAGAGAGGGGAAATTGGAGTGCACAAGGGGATTTTGTGTGTATGTGGTGAATTCTATACTCTCTTTGAACATGTAGTTTTTCTGTTCATTGTTTCTAAATTTTAAAGTTTCTGTGGGAGTTCAACTCATTTTTAAAAATATTCATAACATTTACATAGATTCAGTAAAAAGACACAGATATGTCTGAAGAAAAGGGTTTTCTGCTATTTCTTGTACGATCATAATGGTGTCTCTACGCACATGGTTTTCCATAGATGAGTAACATTTTACTGAGCCTTGGTTTTAGGTATTACAGTAAAATAATTATCTCTTGTAAGTTGACTTGATGAGCACAAAGTCTTATTCATGTGTATGGACCCTGACCACTAAGAGATTTTCCTGTTATGACAAACGTAGCCAGTTATTTCAATTCTAATGCACAGAACAATCATAAATAATTTCTATACTGGTGAAAATATTAGTTACTTCAGTCAGTTTAGGCAATATCTAATCAAAAGCTGATGAAAGATGAAAATCAATTACTCAGGATCTGAGGGATGTGAGCACTGTATAATGCGAACCTCTTTACGCATGTGTGTTTTATCTCACACTGTTGCATGTTTTATGCGTTTTGCTGGAAGATTTAAGGTGTCACCGTCAACCTGCACAGCAGCCAGAGGTTCTAGTTTGATTTCTAGGCCTGTGCTAACTCATTCTAGAAAGCAACATGTCACTCTGGCACCTCTTTCAGTGGTATCAAAAGGTACTGCTGAGGTGAAAATGTTTCCCAATTATTTACATGTTCGAGTATTGACACAATGGGAAAGGCATTGTCGTTTACATCTCTTTTTCTGCTTTATTTCGCTTTCTGGTGCTGCTCTGGGCACAGGATTTTCAATTTGACAGAGATGCATATACATAAAGAAATATTCCAACTCCTTTCACACTGGTAGTTACTCTTACAGATTGGGAAAAAAAAAGAAAAGATGGAGACTTCCTCTAAAACAATATAGTTGGGAAGCTGAAATATTCTTTGCAAAATGATGCAAAAGTGGGTGAAGAATTGTTTCGTCTCTTTTCCCTACTTTGTCTAGTTCAACACGCATTGTTGTACTTGGAGCATTTATCACAGCAAGAGATCATCATACACAGTCCATGTCAGCTCCATCTCTCTTAAAGTTCTTCTTCAACACTTTAATTTTGAATTCCTTCATGTCTATACTGCTAGAACTGGTCCCCTTTATATACTACATCTATTGTTTCATTGAACTCTTTTTGTTGTGGGAAGAGTTTTGTACCACCACCTGCACAGCTCTAATTTTTTTCTAGCATCTAAGTGCAATCTAATCTTTGACTTTCTCTCGGTGGCTGATTTAACATGACAGTCACTTTGCACTCAGGAGTGGAGTGCTGTGATTGATTCAGGGTTTCTATTTTGTTCTATGTGTAACACAGTTGACTCCAACTTTCTCCTCTCACCTGCCAAGTTGTCACAAAACCACTCAGAACTCTTGTTCCCTTCTCCATAATTTGCACTATTATTTTCTTGATATTTTTCTTATGTTCATATGTAACTTTTGTTCAACCTAACTGCTGTGGCAGGGAACTTAAGTTGTTCTAAGAATTGTGCTCTGTCTGCTGCATAAGTATTTTAAATCAGCACTTTTCCCAGACTTTCCAAAAGATTGCTCCGTTTATTAGAGAATGCATATATAGTGTATGGATGACAAGGATATGCAATTGTAATTCCTTAATATAACTAGATAACTTAATGATATGACAACAAACAATAAAACAAATTCAGATTAAGCAGAGCTCATCTTGAAAATTGTATAATAAGTTTGCTACAATCACAAAAATGTTGCCTGTGAAAATAAAATTTGCTCAGTGCTGACATTTAATGCATTTCTATAGACATCATTATCTTAGTGTAATGGTAAATAATGGAAAGAGGTTTTTTGGTTTGGAAAAAAATTTCAGTTGCTCATACATTTCCAAACCTTTCTGATGAGCTTGCTAATTAGCTGTTTCCAGGAATAAAACCTTGGGCTGGCTTTTAGTAGCCCACTGAGAATACATATACACATCTCTGTTTGTATTGTGGTCATAAAATAACAGCAAGAAAAAAGAGCATGCAACATTTAAATAGTCATTAGAGATGGCTATTCTCAATATGCAAAAGGCAGCAGCTTTATGAGGTTAACATCAGCATAAGCAATCTGAGACCAGCTTCTCACTGAAATGTTAACAGCTTCTCAAGGGAAAAAAGAGCATGTGGTTTTGTGGATCTTGCTTAATGTTCCCAGAGACTGTGTTTGTTGCTGATGAATTTAAGTAGACAGGAGCGTAAACCACAGTATGTTTGCTTCCTTTGCTCTCATGAAACATGGAATTATGCTGTTATATCTAAAGGTACTTGCAGCTGTATTTATAGGAAGACTAATCAATGTTATCCAGTTGTGTTTTGAATGACAGTGAAGATTCTGCATATTTACTTCTCCCAGTAAAACAGAATTTCATTAATTCCTCTAGCTGTCAACTGCTTTATCCATGTAAGTAGTAATGTATATGCAATAGCTAGCTGTGACAATGGCCTGAATGCCTGAAACTACTGGCAAAGGACAAAAATAAGAAATCAAACAACAAAGAGAAAATTCTGGTTTAAGCACTCTTAATGTCTAATTTTGTCATCTCTCAAGTACGTTTTATCCAGGAAACTTCTGCTGGTACTCAAATATAATTTAGTCGCTAAACAGTCTTCAATCAGTTAAAGATATTGTTCGTCAATTCAAAATGCCTATACATTGCCTGAGCTTTGAAAATGTATGCACAAGGAAATATTTTCTAAAGTATAAAAGATGAAAACTCTTTGAACAGAATATGCCATGTTGGAAAAAATTAGTAGCACAGATACTTTTACTTCAGGTCTTTTACTGGCTTTCCTTGGATTACTTAGAAATTATCTAGTTTTAAAATGGCTAATATGCTTATTTCTGAATATGTAGACTTCATGAGGTTCTGAACTTCTTTTTGACTTCCTAAAAGCTTACTTAAAACCCTTCTAGTATTTCAAACTTCATAGCATTAGTGTCTGCAGCAGTAACCGAATATAAAATCTGCACGATGTAATTGAAAAACTTGGTCTAAGTTACTCATATATGGAGTCCAATCTTCAATATACTCTTTTGCCAGGTATTTCAGAGTTTGACGACAACTTTAAATTCTACAAGGAAGGCAGAGCTTGATTAACTCTGATGGATTGAAAACTGCTGGAAAAGAGAGAACAGCCATAGTGCTAAGGGTAATCTCCAGATCAACTCAACAGCCCTTTGAATCCAAGTATTCTACAAGTAAAGAAAGGAAAAGATCAATTTACATTAGAATGCTGTTTTGCCAAGAAACATGGACAAAATATATGCAGAGTGTTTCTTTCTACTATTGTGAAGGGAAGACAGTGAGTTTTAAAAAAAAGTCATTGTAGAGCAAAAAATTGCTAGGAGTAGGGGAAGATAAAAAGGCAAGATGAGAGCAAACAAGGGGTCTGAAAGAAATCAGATACACAAGAAAAACCTACTGCTTTCTGACAATCCCTCATTTTGTTATTGCTGGAACAGCTTTTCTGGCTTCACTTTACAGTTTCTCTTCCAAACCTGGAAGGTTTAAGGAAAAAGAAAAACTTGAAATATCTTCAATGG
>WEIT01039832.1:4397-17635 GCA_013389985.1 Dryoscopus gambensis
TTCTTGTTATTTTGTGTTTATTCTATTGTTTCAGATGTTAGATTTTGGGACCCTTGGAAAAAAAACAAAACAAAACAAAAAAACCCCAACCAAACAAAAAAACCCTTCTAAAATAAAACAAAACGGTGAATTGTTGAAGGACCCCCCCCGCACCGTTCCCCTGGGGGGAGGGGGCCCTGGGGTGCAGAGCATGCACAGGGTCTCCTAGCCCCTGCTCCCTGGTCACATGTACCCCAACTGTGGGCTGCGATTGGTCCCAGGATGGCCCTTGGGCCCAGGGTACTCTGGGTTTGGGGGTGATTGCTTAGTCTGTGTTCTGGCTCCGGACCATGTGGATGCCAATAAAGATCTGCTGAAATATCCACAAGATGAGTCTTTCCTGATTCTTTCCACGGACCAAGCTGTCCCCAGGGAGGTTGCAGAACCCTACTGCAACAGTGCAATGAGAGAAGAAGGCAAGTCTGCAGTGCAGCACTTCCCCTGCACTCCCCTTCAGTCAGGGCTCCTACAGAATTCGACCCACTGACTGGAACCACACACTGGTGTTTAATCAACTGGAACCCACAGGTTCTTCTTACCCTGCATGGAAGCTTTTTGGGTCCATTTTTAACATTGGTACCCCAACATTTGGAGCAAGGAGGCTCCAAATCTCTCCCCTGGAATGGTGATGCCTTGCCGGAGGCTGATAACCAGCCACGCTTTGTCACAGCTCAGCTTTCACATCCACTTGCTTGGGGCATGACCAGATGCACCAGTGTTTTAACACTATTAAAACTCTGCCTGGAGAAGTAAAATGATGAATTGTTTGATTGACAAAGGCTGGTGTGCCTCTAGGAAAATAGCAGACACAGAAGTCCTGCGTACACCCTTGATTTGCACTTCTTTATTGAGCCTTTTTTCACTTTAAAGGCTTCCACCCCACCTGGTACCAGTACAAAAGCAGCTATGCTACGTGCTAGAGCAGTCAGCAGGACAACCAGCATGGGAAGCCCAAGAAGTGAACCAGGAGGCATTTGTAATGAAAACTTTCTTGCCAGCAGGAAAGGAAGGCTCCACTTTTAGTCCTCAGTTATGTTAGCTTTGCTTAAATTAAAGTATCTACATAGAACCCAAGGCAGAATGGACAATCAATTAAAGAAAGGGCAGGGAGAGAGAACTAGGCTGAAGAGGTGGAATTCATTTGCAGGGAACTGGGCATTCTCTCTTAAAGAAAAGTGCATTGAAATAAAAAAAGTTTAACAAAAAGAAGAGTTTGTACATAACAATATAGCACACCAGCATAACAGTGTAGTAAGAGAAATCACAGATTTCATCACACCAAAATAGAGCCTGGGAATTGCAGAAGGGCTCCCTTAACCTCACCTATGTTATTCTTAAATCCCAATGCTAGCTTTTTCCATGGCAACCACTGCATATATCCTGTGTGACTCTTAATAAAGTGAAAAATTGAATTCAATTTTTGCACTAAAGTGGCCTTATAATTTGGTACAGAAAACTCAAGCTGTTGCATTTTGGTTGGGATTACTGAATGAATACTGTTTGGGTCCACTTTTCTTGGGACATGAGTGGGAGGTGTCCTCTTGCAATACATTTAGAAAAGACCCTTTGCCCCTGTGGTGGAATTCTGTGCCGCTTGCAGTTGCACACCACACTCCGGACTACAGAGTACTACCCTGTCTGCAGGCTGATAAAACTGTCTGCAGTGTCTGTTTACTTATATTTTTTCCACATCTCAAGAGGAGCATCCTGTTTGTTTGTGGTGAGTGTCCTGAATTCTGGTCCTGTTTCGGCTCAGTGCCCCTCAGCTTGTCTGCTTCCAGCATTTCCAGTGACCCTCTTGAGATTATTTTCTTGCTTCAGAGTTTTTTTCTCTTTGCCCATCTTTCTTTCAGCAGGAGCTGAATTCACCACCAACAAACACTGTTGAATTCTACCATTGGCACATTCTTTCCAAACATGTTAACAGCTATTCAGACTTGTGCACCCCTAAACATGGGAAATATATCATGCAGCTTTCTTACAGAGATGGGGGGTTTTGGGCAGACAGTATCTTCTGCATTTTTCCTGCCTGCCATTGCAGTGGGGAGGCCCTGGAGCCTCCCAGGTTCTCTTGCACTTTCTGGCACTGCTGCAGTGCTGGCCCCATTGTTAGTGAGGGTGCTCATACCTCACTAGCATGGGGCAAGAAACCCTGGAATGGATCTTGTCTTGGTTTCGAGGCAAATTTCAGGAGAAAACGCTCTGAAATGAGCATTTCCTCTAAAGAGAAAGGGCTTCAATAACTCCCTTTTTTTCTGCCAATGAGAGAAATTGATACCAGCGGGTGAAAGTGAAACCTAAGTGGTATGTAACAAAAGGTTAACCACAGGTAACACTGTAACAAGATGTGCAGGTAAAGCAAGCAAGATAGCAAAGCCAGTGAGGTAATATGAGCCATCAAAAGCAAGATAGCAAGTTTTAATGGAACTTGCAAACTGGGAAATTAGCTAAAAACAAGTTAGACTGAAAAACAAGAAGCACCAGGCATGCTCTGAAGATAGAGGTAAAATTTCAAACATGAGGAAGACTACAGAAGTCTTCATCAAAAGACCACCAGAAGACTGACGACCACCACAGAAGGAACTGACGCATGTGCAGAAGCAACAAACTGTTGTAAAACCATGACACAGCTTTATGCAAATATGAGTATGCTAGTGATATGGTGTGATTGTGACATTGTGTAGAAAGACTTTTCAAATGTAACTGAAGGCTAAAGAAGATTGAGTGAGTTTTGTGTCAGAGAGATCCACCTCAGTCCCAGTGCTGAATAAACAAGTACCTGCTCTGTAGCTGTCTGACTATAGAGTTTTATTTTCTTGCCCAGTTTTAGGCATCAAAGTGAAAAAAACCTGTATTAACAGAAAAAAAAGGGGGAGGGGAGGGTGCCCACAAGGCACAGAAAAGGATAGAATAAATGCTAGATATGAACTCCCAGAAACTTACTCTCCGCTCCCCCCTAACACCTACACACCCACCCACCCACCAGAACAAAAAAACTCAAAAAATGCCCAGGGAAGAAAAATACACAGGCTGACTGCGCAGCCCAGAAAACAAAATGGCGACTGGTCCCTTTTGCCTCTGGGAAGGGGAAGAGAAGTTCACAGAGCAGCCTGGAGCAGAGCAGATGGGAAACCTGTTGATCCTCTGGCACTGGTTTTCCTCTTCACAGTGTTATAAATGAAACCATGGTTTTCACATTACAAATAGCAATTAATCAGTTTGTGTTAATTTTGATTGTAAAATCAGAGTTAAACCCTCCAAGTTTTACTCCTTTTACACTATTCAAATGTTCATGTTGAAGTTATGTGTTAGTTAAATGTTCCTATTAAATCCAGAAGTTTAAAATGTGTTATAAAATTATATTTTTCTGTGAATTAAGTTAGGTTTTAGTAAAAAGGGACTCCAGAAGGACTTTCTAATGAGCTATGTTTAGAAACCGACCGTTGCTCTGTCAGCCAGCTCCATGGCAACGATGAATTTTAATGAAGGGTTTTCCCGCCGAAATTCTGATGACTTCACCCGGAGGGGGGACAAAGAGACTGACACCCCCTACTAACGAATGAGCGATTGGACAAAAGGATTTCACCAATGAAACACGTCAAAACATAGTCCCTAGATTTGAGCCAACCGAACAGACTCTTACATGGACTCAACCAATCACTCTGAACCTCAGGGCGGGACAATGGATGGTACTGGGTGGGACCATGAGGGTTCAAATTTCGTATCAGAGACAAAGGAGTGTGTGATTTCTGCTCAGGACTAGCCTGGCAGCATCCCGTGCTGTAGGTATTTACCTTGGGTCTATAGCTAAATTAGCTCCAAGAGTCTTTTATCACTGCAACCCAGAGAAATTAATTTGGATAAAGGAATTTGGCCTATTTGTTTAATAAACTAAATTATAAGACCTAAATTGAGTGTGGCCTCATTCCTGACAACAGCAGGTGAAACTGGTGAATTTTTATGTCCCTCTTTCGCTAGTTCAGTCTTCCTTGAGTTTTGGACCAGCCAGGGCTGCCCCGCAGGCTACCCGGGCCAGAGAGAAGAAAAAAATCCAAAAAGCTGCCAAAAGGATTTGCTGGTGAAAAGCCTTCAGGCCAGGGGAAGGAAAAAAACCAAAACCAAAAACCCCAGAAGCTTCTTTCCGAAATCGGGGAATATTAATCTGTCAAAGGCAACAAAATAACAATGTGTGTAATCGCTGACCACGCTGGAGAGAAAGAGAGATTGAACAGAGCCTATGCCCAGGGCTTCCAGGCTCTGGCTCCACCCCCTGGTTCATCTTAAAGATACCACAGACATTTATGGGCATAAAACAGATNAAAATGCTGTGTATTTGGTTTCAGCTGTGGGATGTCTTTAGCTGCCAGGTTAGACATCCCAAAGTCAGTGTTCCAGTTACTTGGGGAGGAAAGGACAACACTTGTCAGTCCTTTGTACAGCATTTAGGTTAAAGTGGAGATTTGGTTCAATAAGGCTAAAATTTTGGCTTGTCAATAGTAGGAGTATTTGGTAGAGCTCCTCTGGTGCTAGACATACTGTGTATTGTGCACAAGCAGGTGAGAACAAAGGGGATTTGATGAGTGGGCTGCTGAAAACCTCCCTGAATTTCTCTACTCTGACAGGAGATCTACAATTATTTTCTTTTGAGGTAGCAGCTGAGATACTGCCAACAATAAGGAGAGCTGCTCTGCCTCAGTAAATGCTGGAGACAGTGCATTAAACCTGATCAAGACAGGTTTACTAGTGCTTATCCGTTGGCTTTATAAATGTCTATTAGAGAAGCCAATCTAAACACGAACGAGATTATCTCACTAGATGTGGTGAAGCAATAGAGCTCTTCCATCCGTGCAGCTGTGGTAAATGTTCTTCAGAGTATTTATTAATTACTACTAATATGCAGGAGCACTTTCCCAAGGGTGCATGCTTAGTGCAATGTGTGACTGACATATATCAGTAGGAGATTTGGTCCCAGCAGTGAAAGTCTNCTGGATGAAGACTTGCCAAATTCATGGCAGAGATGGCTACTCCTCATGGGGCTTTTGGGTTTTGACCTGCAATTACTTTAATTAAAAATTATCAGACATAATTTTTATTCCATGCCACTGATGAGTTATCTCCACCCCNCTAAAATTTTGGCTTGTCAATAGTAGGAGTATTTGGTAGAGCTCCTCTGGTGCTAGACATACTGTGTATTGTGCACAAGCAGGTGAGAACAAAGGGGATTTGATGAGTGGGCTGCTGAAAACCTCCCTGAATTTCTCTACTCTGACAGGAGATCTACAATTATTTTCTTTTGAGGTAGAAGCTGAGATACTGCCAACAATAAGGAGAGCTGCTCTGCCTCAGTAAATGCTGGAGACAGTGCATTAAACCTGATCAAGACAGGTTTACTAGTGCTTATCCGTTGGCTTTATAAATGTCTATTAGAGAAGCCAATCTAAACACGAACGAGATTATCTCACTAGATGTGGTGAAGCAATAGAGCTCTTCCATCCGTGCAGCTGTGGTAAATGTTCTTCAGAGTATTTATTAATTACTACTAATATGCAGGAGCACTTTCCCAAGGGTGCATGCTTAGTGCAATGTGTGACTGACATATATCAGTAGGAGATTTGGTCCCAGCAGTGAAAGTCTGGGGCAGTAGGAGTGTTATTGTCACAGTGGCTGGGAATTGCTAGGAAAAGTTTCTGCCTCCTGGTGAAAATTTGAGGGAGTTACTCATAGCTCTGCCAGCTCTTGCAGCAGTGTTTTCAAGCTGGCTCCAGCAGCAGAAACTCTGGAGGGAGCTGTAAGCTCAGTGTTTCAGCACAGCTTCTTCTTTTTATTTTTTTTCCCCCTCTCAGCCAAAATTGAACTATAAAGAGGTGGCATGTTGGGCATTTGAAGGTGCATATATTTTTGAATGATTAAAAATGAAATAGTTTTACTTAGTCCTTCACCTATAAGCTTCACATGTAGTTACTAAGGTCTCTGAATGCAGTATTCACCTGTGCCTTTGCTGGTCAAGATTTAGTGGTTTTCATCAGTGTATGAGACCACCTCTGTTTTCTGTGCTGGCTATTAGTTTCCTCTGGAACAGAGAAAAAAGAGAATTGATTGTAGGAGCTTGTGAGGGTTGGACGGTCGAGATGGATGGAGACAAGAGATCTCTGGAGTCAGGTCTTGGAACATGCGGTTTATTGCAAAGGGCGTGGGTGCAGGGGTCCTGCTTGGAGCTGCCAGCCCAGCTCGGAGCAGGCCCAGTAAGAGCCAGAGTGAGAGAGTGTAAGAGTGCAGGAGTGTAAGAGTAAGAGCAAGAGCGTAAGAGCCAGAGTAAGAGAGCAAAGTTCTTGTTACAATACAATAAATCTTCTTCTGTGCTGAATATTCTAATTTCCACTAACCAATCTAGTACAAGATACAAATCCTATAGCATTTACATACAGCCTGTAAGAATCATTGCATTACCATACTACGTTATATTTTAAACCCTAAAAACTGCTCTTTGGACTCCTTCTGCCAAGCTATCATATTTATAAGGCTTTCCTGTTTCATCCTCCCCAACATTGATAAAACTACAAAATATAGACAGTAAGTGTGGATTTTTAATTTTTTTTTTTTCTTTTTTTTTTGGTAAAGGATTGTAAGGGCTTTTGAGTGCTATGGCTGTTTTTGAGATGGTGATTAGGGGAGGGGATGGTTAAATTTAAAACCTGAGATGTTAAAAACCGAAACTAACCAAAGTCAGCACTTAGCTACCTGTGGAATGCTTTGCAATGCTTCTCAGTTAACTACTGGGAGGCTTCTTTTCTTTTTTTTTTTTTTTGGTGGGGAATTTACTGCTGAGAAATTGCCAATCTCAAAGGTGGGCTAAAAAACACTGAAAAAAGTCTTGTCAGAAGCTGACCTGGAGGTTGTAGAGCTCTCCTTGCTCATGAGGGTTGTCCCTGGCCCTAGTGGCCGCTGGCTCTCTGTTCTGATGACAGGAAAAATGTGTGCTAATGTCTTTACAAAGAATTCCATGGGTGAGGGTATGGGTGTTAATGTCTTTGAAATGCGTCTTAAAGTCTCTACCAACTTCAAGTCGCAGGATTGTTACAGAACCCAGACAGTTTGACTCCTGAAACAGACAGGTGGGTCCACACAAGCCTGAGTTTCTGAGCTTTGGGGGAAATGACACGTTCAAGGGGGAATGTGTGGTAGGTGGTTCAGGAAGGCTGTACCTTTCAGTTGATGGGGAAAGAGGGCAACATGCGGCTGGGAATTTAGGATAAAAGGAGGCTGCGTCCTCCAAAACCCTGAGGACTCCTCTGTCTCCTTTATGGACACTGGCTTTTCATAGCATGATTTTCCACACACTGATGTTTTAGATGTAGTGTGAGGAGTGCCTGAGCAGCAGGTCCTATTTTTTTGTTGATTTTGGAGCAGCTGTTTCTTCCAAGTGTTCTGTCCGCGTGGAAAGATTCTTCTTTCTTCCTGAGCTAGGGAATAATTTGTATTGTTGATCAGGCTTGAGCCTGGGCTAGGGAGCCCTGGTCCAGAGCGGAAACCCCTCCTGGTAAGAAGTGTGCCATTTCTTCTAGTAAAGCAGAACTCGCTTTCATCAAAGGACATTTCAGTCAAAACTGGGGTAATTTTTTTTTTAAAAAACCCCATGTCTTTTGAAAGGAATGAGAAGGAGGTGTTTTTACAAACAAATTGTGGGCCTGCTGGTAGATAAAGCCAGATACTGAGAGATGAAAGAAGCAATGGGAGGAACCATAAATTCCATAGGAATTCCACTAATTGACAAAGACTGTTACTCACTCAAGACTGCATTAAATCCCTGGACATAGAGAAAAAGAACAGAGACACAAGGAAGAAAAAAGAGGGTGAGGTACACATTAGAAGGGGGTTTTTACTAGGCAATTTGGGAAGTCTGTACCTCTCAAGTACCTCAGCCAGTGGGGAAAGAGTGAGGGAAATGCAGCTGGGAAATTGGGATAGAAAGGAGGCTGCATCCTCCAACAACTTGAGAGACCCCATGGGAAATGCCCATGGCCTCTCCCTTTATTTGAATAAAGTACCATGACTCCTCTGTCTCCTTTTTGGACATAAACCTCTGGTGTTTGTGAATTAATTTTCCTGACACATTTGAGGAAAGTTTGGGGTTTCTTGCCCCCCAGGGGCAGTGACGCTGATGGCGGACAGTGCGGGCCCTCTCTGCGCCGCAGACCTGGCTGAGCCAGCCACCCACTGCTCTCAGTGCTGTGCTTACTGCTAAACCAAATGAAGATTGGGTTGGTTTGTGCTAAACTGAGGAGCAGCAGCAGGGCCCTGCTCCCGGCCCTGAGCTGAGGATCCTGGCAGGGAAGGGAGCCAGCAGCTCCTGGATGGGTGAAGCTCACGCTGAGGGTGAGCCAGACCATACTTTAAGCCCTGTCGCTGCCTGTGAGGGGTGTATTGTTGCAGTGGGGTTCCTGCACCCTTCCTGGAGAGAGCTTAGTCCGGAGAAGAAATCAGGAAAGGCTCATATTTTGTAGATATTTCAGGAGATCTTTATTGGGATCCACATGGTCTGGAGCCAGCACACAGACTGGACTCTGCACACAGACTACCCCAGTCACGGGACTCACCAGGATTCCTGGGCCAGGGAACACAAAGTCACCAATCAGAATAGAGTTCTGGGGTACATGTGACCAGGGGCAGATGCAGGGGCAGGGGAAATCCCGTGCCCAGATCACGCATCCACCTGAGGGCCCCCTCCTCCCCAGGGGAACGGAGGTGGGGGGAACCTTCAACAGTGTGTCCATGTGGAAGACGGTCAGAGCTGCCATCATGACGGCGCTAAGGTGACCCAGACTTCTGCAGGCGCTCCATTCCACACAGCACATATCTGCAGGCTGTGAGATGAATTTGAAGTTTGCCAATGCTCAGGTCTCTGCCTTCACCACAGTTCTGGAGCCTGGCTCGAAGAGAGTTTGTTTTACCCCTTGGAGCCTGGCTCATGGGGCATTTGTTTTCCCCCAGGCTGAAGGGAGCTGCAGGCTGGGCTGCGGAATGACAGGAATGGCTGTCTCCCGGTCACACTTATGGAGTTTTGGGGGGAAAAACTCCCTTGTTTTGTTTGTTTTGCTGTTTTGAAAGTGCAAAAATGTAGAGCCTGGAGCTTATCACATCAGTGTCCTGCTGGACACTGCCTTCATCTAAGCTTGGATCTGCTTTGAAGTCCTGGAGTACAATCCTGTCCCACTGCTGCCAGCAGGAGTAACTAGGTAAACTGAGGGCCCAGTTCCTGATGTTGATCTGGCAGGATCTGCCTGCACTTTGTCACCTCCTTCCTGGCTACTATGTTCCTGTAGACAGAGGAGACACCAAGCACAGGTCAAATTAGGGTTCAGGACTAGGAGCAAGCTGCTGCCTGCTGTCCTCATAAGCTTTATGCTGAAACAATGTCAGGTGAGACAACATCTTGCAGAAGCAAAGATTTCCATATACTGGTGGGTACTGCAACTCCTTTGTAGTGCACCACCATGAAATAGTGCTTCAGGTCTTTGCCAAAATGGGAAAAGATCTGACCTGTTTTTCTTAAAAATCATAACTATTAAAATTTTATTTTAGTGTTGTCTCAAATCTAACTTTGAGTTCTCTTTTTACATTAGAAGGAAATAGGTGCTTCAGCAGTGCATGTTTAATGCTGACAAGCTGTAGTGTAGCACTAGATGTCAGTAATGCTTTAGCCACTGTCTGTGTCAGCTCTTACAGGTTTTATTTGCTGCTTGGTTTTGGCACATGATGCCCTTTCTTTATTCCATATTTTCAAGAATTAACACATACAAATACACTGTCTTTCAAAACTATTTTTTTCTTACTTTGCTGTCCTTGGTGAATAATTATCTTAGGCCACCAGCTTTCAAAAATAACATGTTTTCTGACATTTCCCTAGATCATGCATAGGCTATTTAGTTCTTACTGTATAAAAGTTGCATCTGGGCTTGTAACTTGGCAAATAGCATTCTTGTCATAACTGCTCGTTAAAATGCAGGTGTGAAAGTTTCAAAAGTGATTCAAATACTACCAAAGTGTTGCCCTGGTTTTCAGCCTTTCTGATTGTTTGCATAGTTTTGGAGTCAGAGCTTTGCAGTTCTCATGGTTTCATGTAAATAACACCTGCTATTTATCTAACTGCTTTCTTGTGTTTTGAATTCCTTTTCTATGAGGAGAAAGATTTGATGGACTTTCTATGTAGCCAGTGTGATTGAAGAGGTGTCACCTCAACCTTCCAATCAACTGTAGTAATAAGAAATCTATAAATACTGTAAAGTAGCAATAAAGAGATTTCTACTGCCTTTTTTCCTTCTGACATTCTCCTGTCTATGTGTGATCTTTCTGTCTCCACTAGCGACACCAAAGAACTTTTTATTTGTAAAAAGATACCCTAGGTCTAAAAGCTCTGGTTTAGTTGCTTGCCTTTATTAAACTTACACTAGACCACTGCCAGCAAGGCGCTTTAACGAACTGTTCTTTATCATACTTCAGGAAAGCAAACATAAAAAGGTGGTGGCATAATTGCTTGAAAGACTCAGATTTTTCTGCTTAAAATGTTATAAAGCAGAAAGCACATTTTCATGGTGATCCTAGACTGTTTCCTGGTTCATTATTCTTAGTAAAAAAATACTATAGCTGATGTCATGACAGAAGCTGGATAATACAACCACTTCTCAGTCCGTGGAAGTGTTCAAGGCCAGGTTGGTCGGGGCTTGGAGCAACCTGGTCTGGAAGGTGTTCCTGCCCATGGCAGGGGAGTTGGAACAGAATGGTCTTTAAGGCCCCTCCCAACCCAAACTATTCTGAGATTTTATGATTCTTGCTTCTTCTTCCTAAGAAATGTTTAATAGATTAACATGAAATTTCTGAGCCCAGGTTTCTGTTATTGAAGAGCTTCTGGAGATTGTGGTTGTTTCTCAAGGATATGCTGTTGTAAAAATTCAACCTGTATCAAATAGTTATGCTGTTTGACTTCAGAATGGAGTTAAAAATGTAAGTATGTTTCATGTTTAGTCTTGTCTTCTTCCCTCAAAGTCACTCTTGCCTCTCAGGGCAGTTGCTGTCCTTGGGTGGTTGGATGCTGGGCAAGGGGTTCCGACCCCAGCTGCACCTCTTGGATGCAGCACTTTCACAGTGTGGGGAGGAGAGAGGTAAACTTAGGAAAAAAAATGATGCTATGTATAGAGGGAGTTAGCTAAGCTCATCAAATACACCACAGGAATCTCAATCACAGAATGAAACTTTGAAAATTTCTAATTTTCCCAATATACCAAGAGCAGAAATCTTTACAATAATCTGTGCATGCATTGGATTTAATGAGATGGAAGGGCATTCTTAATTTCTCCTAATACAAGAGCTGGGAATGTAACATGGAATAGCTGGCAGGTTCAGGGCAAATGAAGAATGTCTTTTACACAAAGTTCAGGGAAACTGGAGAGTTTGTTCCTACTGGGGACTATAAAAGTTTGTGAGATGGAAAAGGGAATAAAAATTGATGTTAGAGATCAGGGACAAGAAATCCAGGTATTGCTGATCCATGGAACAGGGGATGGTGTGCTAAAGCCTTGGTAGAGACTGTGCATGGGGAGAACCAGATGCTTGTCTGGTTTGTGGAGGGGTATCAAGCCTGGGATGTCAGGCAGCGGGTCCCTCTGTCCCTACCACCAATCTTGCTTTCCGTCTTTATGTAAAGAAACAATCAAGTTTTTGTGAGAATAAGCATCTGGGAAGAGATTTCTGTGGGGAAAAACAAGTTGCTCCTTCTTACTGGAGATCAGAGAAAAACAACACCCTGGGACACAACTCCAGGGGAAGCTGTCCTGCATGAAGAACTTCTTATTGTTCATTAGGATTAGTAAATTCTTAATGCAAACATAAAAAAGAGAAAATTAACAATTCTTTATAAGAGAGTGCTGCAGTTTAAAGAAGTGTTATATTAAATTCCTTACCTGTGAAAGGTAGGTATGCACATCTTATCTATGCTTCTTATGCCATTGATTTTAAGATGGAAGATGAACTGTATTTGCCTTTGTGGCATCTCTTTGCCTTCCTTTTGGGAGCTATGTTATTGTGGTTGGATACAGCTGTCACTCCAGGCCAGCTGCTAGCCCAAAGAGGAAGTTTCCTTCTACTGAAATACGTGAGCAACATACGACTTTCGATCCATTTATCTCTGTTTCTGAGATTTCTTTTTGAAATGGTGTTTCTGTGTACTCAGCTTGTTTTGATCTTCCAACTGTGTAGGCTCATGTCTTTGTGTTTATTCTTGGCATCTGTTATGGTCTGTAAGGAGTATGAACTGTGGAAAACCATTTGGATATCTGGTATTGTAGGACAGTGTAGTGTTCTCCACTACAGCCACAGGTGAAAGAGTAATTAATTCTGGGATAGGTGTTTCTTCTTCATCAAGCAGCTTTAGGCATCCTCAGGAAATATTTATTTAAGGACATAATTTATTTAAGGAAATAATTCATATGAATATGTTGAAAAATGTCTGCCGAAGCCCCTTAACAGATTAACTTACTCTTTCATCAACTTTAGTCCATAAAATGTTTTTTCAATACTTTACACTAGGGTATGGAGAGTTTCTGGAGACAAAATTCAGCTGTTACAGTTGTTCTGAGTCCTTTTAATTAATTAATTAATTTAAAAAAAATCACTTTCCAGTAATTTTACCCTCTTGGTTCATGAGTGTGGCTCTGTTTTGCCAGTGGGTAGGATCAGAGACTGTCCTGGGTTACAATGTATTCTGATTACCATCTTCATGAGCTATTGAATCCAGGTGTGGCAATGTTCCCTGCCTCCTCCCTCCGGGCTATCATCTGTTAATGGTTGTTCCCTGCCTCCTCCCTCTGGACTATCTTCTATTAATAGCCTCATCAATGCCTTGCCTCATAATTCACAGATAACTCGATGCTGGACCATCTCCTGTTAATAGGCCCATCAATGCCTTGCCTCATGACTCACCATCCCATTGTGAGATGCTCCACCTGGGGGGGGAGGAGCTGGGCATTCCCACCGGGTTTGCAACAAGAGACAGAGCCTTTCCCACTGCATTTCCCAGAGGACAAGAGCTACACAACCACCACTGGACTTTCTGAGGAAGACCAGACCTTTTCTACAAGATCACCGCTTCAACAGAACCACTTCAAAGAGAACTGCAGCTATTACCTGATCAGACTGCTACCACCACC
>WEIT01039832.1:18144-30037 GCA_013389985.1 Dryoscopus gambensis
TATAAAATTTGGTTGAAAGGATCATCTATAGGTCAATTTTGGCTTAGGGCCTGTTGTTCAGACCTTAGTACTTCAGGCTTTGTCAAGTAATATTACAAAAATGTCCTCTGCTGGTGTTGTTTTGCAGAAGATTGGACTTTGGAAGTGTGGTGCTTCCCTTTGCTTTGCAGTCTACTCCAAGAGAAGTAAAGCAAGGATTAAGAATACAGATGTGTTTAGAAAGTAAAGTTCAGAAGAACAACAAGAACCGTTATTTCCTGGGGAGTTCTTAAGCCGGCTAGAGAAGCCTGGCAAAGGAAGGCTTTTTAAAATATTCCTGCCCTGTGTATTCAGTAGTGAAAAGACTGCTGTATGTGAGCTGGGGGGCAAAGGGGTGGTATAGTGTCACCCTCTTCTTTGGCTGGGATCCATGAGCACGGGGTGGTGGTTGATGGCTCCCCAGACTGTTTCCATGTGTGCCTACCAAGTGGGTGAGGAATCTGGGAGCTTGAACTTTTATTTTTTCCTTTCCTTTTCCTTTTTTCTCTCCTCTCTTTCTGAAGAGGTCATGACTGTGGTATGGAATTCCAGATCTGCAGATTCCCATCAGAGAGAGCTATGTCTCTGTTGGGGGACTGACAAAATTGTATTTTAAAACTTCAAAATCTTGTCATTGCCTGCTTGCACTGCAGTTGTACAGCAGCTCTGCCATGCTTTACACCAGCTATTACAAAAGCGACTCTGACTCTGCCCAGTCTAAAAAACAGGCCAGGGTTTGCATCCCTTGCCAAAGACAGCTCTGTGGGCTGTTTGTAGATGCTGTTGTTTTTAAGACCAACAAAGCCTATGATCTAGAAGAAAAGCTTTTAGCTTCATTCTCTATGCTGAACCCCAATACAAAGTCAGTCTGTCTCCTGGGGAACAGGCAAGATTGTTTGTGATGTAGCTGAGTATAGTTCTTATGAGCTTGTTATGAACTTACTCTCCTGTTAAAGGCTTGCTCTGTTTTATAGGAATTTATGGACGGACATACTAGTCATGCAGAAATGCTTTTTTTGTAGTGAAAAAGAGTTGAGAAACAAACTACTACTAATAATAAATTGTGTAAGGTAGCTGGAATAAACTATTCATAAAATAACCTTAAATGAAATGTGAGGCCTGCTGTCCATTACAGACAGGTATTTGTGACATACAGAATACTGTCTCTTGCAATTCAAATGGGTATATGTAGGAGAAGTGGCTGTTACCCAGTCATTGTTCTGTCCCAGTCTGAGAACAACTGCCACCATCAGTCTGCCAAAGGGTCAGCTTTACACGGGGGGAACAGAAGCTGGAGTGATGTACTCTGTTATTGCCCAGCACCAAAGATGGGTACTCTTGATCCCTCCTGAGCTGTCACTTTGAAAGACAGCTGTATTGGGCTGAAGGGAACACTTGTGTAATTTTATTGTCCACCTGGAAGTGAACATCGCTGTCCAGTCACTGTGAACTACTGTCAAATTCTAACCAAAGCTGAAGAAAAAGGTAAGAAAAGCCAATCCAAATGTGAATCTGCAAAGGAATGTCCACTTTGGGATCCCACTGTTTTTAATATAATCTGGTGTAGCTCAATTCAAGGTGTTCTCAGGGAAATGTAAGTATGTTCTGTGACTTTGTTTGGTGGCATCAGCTGAACTGAGCTTTGCAGCTAAAGGACAGGAAAGTATTTTTAAAAAAAACTTTTAAAATGGCTTAGTTATTCTATGTACACAGACTGTTTCTATAACAAGTACAATTTGCTTTTTCTGTGTGATTATTTCCAGTAGTGGAAATTGGATCAGGTGTTACTCTAAAGTGAAGGCTTTCCAGCTTTTCATTCCTCCTAAGGGAATGAAGACAGGGAAAGGTGACTGGCTCTATCATTCCCAGAAATGAATAGTAGCATTTCTAGCTAAGAATGGTAGAAAGTTGCAAAGTGATAAATGTGGATGATGTTGGTGTCAAAAGCTTGTAAGGATAGACTACCACTGTCAATATGAAAAAGATATCATATACTTGAATTAATCTGTACAAACAGCTATTTAATTGAGTCCTGCAAAATTGTATTTTACAATAAGATAGTGTTAGCTTTACGGGTTGCTAGCATGAGTATCTAGTTGGGTATCTTTGGGTCTTTGTCTGTGTTCCTGAGTAAAAAATCGGACCCTACTCTGACCCTTCTCGTCTCCTGCCTCTATCTGTGCATCTTCACATCGGGTGTGTAGCCCTGCTCCTTGCAAAGGGAAAGCAAGCGCTGCTTCGTTACTCTGTAACGAATTTCTCGCCATTTTTTGCTGTTAACTCCCGAGCCCCGGGACACCTTATACAGCAAAGGCGCAGCTTCTGCTGGCTGGGCAATCTGCAGACTGCGCCAAAAATTGTGACAGATTAAGGTTCAAGGATTGCCAGTGACAGTATCTAACTGCAAAAGTGTATTGAGTGATATACAGACAAGTTTTAATCCCTCATAAAAGTGAGCTTGAGATAATAACTCAGTATACACAGAGTGCAGGTCTCACCCAATAAGGCCCTATGAGGAAGAAGGCAGGTTCAACCCTTCACCTGATTCCAGAAGTTATGATGGAGTGTTCCCTGATTTTTTCCTATTCTTAACTTACTTTTAGACTATTTCTTTATGTTTAGATGGAGCTTGAGTGACTCTAGTCATACATACCTTTGTTACTGATTGGTGTAAAATTCTCTCACTTTGCTCTTAATGATGTAGCCAATAAAATATAGAACGCATGCCCAGTGAGGGGTGGTCATACCTTGGACACAGGTAACTTTGGGATGGAGGTGTGCATTAATATTACAATTAGGTTTTAATAAACCAAGTTAATCTGTGAAGAGTGATTTTGCCCCAGTTGCTGGCTCAGCAAAAGGACACCTTCCCCTATCTCCCCTGGTTGAGGGGCTCTCTGTGGTTGGTCAGCTACAAGGTATCGATTTTCCTGGACCTGCGAGGATTCCCACAGAGCCTGACCATGGTGTCTCTACTCCGCTCTACCCTCCCTTCCATTCCCCTAGCAGTGGGGTGCTATGGTTGGTGTGTGTGGAATCATCATGGAATACATTTTGGGCATGCCAACCACATTCCATCCAGGGAATAGCAAATGCATTTCACCCTATAATTTCTCTACCATTACACCTTCTGTTAGGATGGGAATAGGAAAACTGTCACAGTTTTGGACAGGACCCAGGGGTTATTCTGTACTACTTCACATCATTGCTGGTGGTGGGGGAAGGGGCTCTGAATTCCAAGAAGAAGGGTGTCGGTTCTGGTCCGAAAAAGTGGCAGCATTTTGCATCCTTGTTCCTTGTCTGAGGGTCCTCAGTGAGCATTTTTATGTGTGAAACACGCTCTCTTTTTGTGTACTCTTGTTACTAATATAGTTGCTGTTACTGTTTGTTTTCTTATCTCATGGCTGTTTCCAGAAAATTGTTCTTATCTCAACCCATGATCTTTGCCTTTTGTGCTTCCAGGCCTCAACTCCATCGCTGGAGGGGGAATGGGGAAGAGAAAGGGGGAGAGGGCAAGTGAGCAGCAGTGTGGTTTGGAGTATTGGTGGGAGACTTAAATTCCTAAACCACACCAGTTTTCTCTAATTTTACCCCCAGACACCTTTCCACAATAAGCAGGCAGCAATCCAAAATGCCACTTGTACCTGTAGCAAATTAAATACTTCTATCCACACTGCTTACCCTGGTATTTGCATATTGTGGCTGAATTAACCAAACAATTTTGGGTGGATAATGGCTGTTGTGCTGGGATTATGTTGCCTTGGTTACAGTAGCCGAAAGCCTTTCCATTCCTTAGGGAAACCCCCCATTTTGCAGACTTCTCACTGTCCTGACAGTCCTTGGGTGCCCAAGACCTAACAGGCAGTCCTTGCTATGCTGATGTCTTTTGCACGTGGAGCGTACATCCCACTGCATGTGGATTATATGCACACGTACTCCTGCATGCATGCGAGGCTCTGTGAATGAGAAGTGTTCATGGGCCCAAATCTCTGACAAATAGGTCTTCTCTTTTCTGTTTGGTGTTTCATCTTATTGCCTGTGGTCAAGTTAGATGTGTTGCTGGAGCTCTGGCTCACTGTGGTTATACCCCTTGTAGGCTCTGCCCAGTACTCTGGGGAGCTCTGTGTACTGAGGAGCATGTAGCCATGTCTCCTGGCTAACATGATGACTGGCAGAAAAAAGAAATACTCTGTAAAGGAGTAGTAGTGATGGGGACCGCCATTCTGACACTGCAAATGTGATAAAGTAAGAGGCCATTTTTCAAAAGGTGTGACTTGAATCAAATGGGCCCCATGTACATGAAGGCTGCACAGAGGTGTGGTGTTGACAGACCCTTGGTAATGCCTAGTCTCATTTCACCAGCTTCTGTGAGAGCTGGTTAAAACAGCTGAAAGATCTCCCTCTAAGTGCTGTTCCTGCTGAGCACTATTGTTTTCGCGATCTGTGTAAAAGAAGGGTCTCATTATTAAAGCAATGCAAAATGTCAGTTGAAAATCCTTGTACAATTCAACATGCTTAGCTTAGCACTGTGCTTCAACTGATCAATATATGATTTTTTATTTAAATCTCAAGACTTAAAGCCTGACATTTTCAGCTTTACTTCAACATTTAGAAATTAGCTCAGCAGAAGTGCCATCAGAGCTGAAGTATCATAGGTGAGATCCAGAAAGATGAGACGGCTGAGCTGCCAGGATGTACTGCAGGAGTGTTTCTGGGCTGCAAAGTTATGAAGCATGTTACTGGGAGACAAGCAAAATGGCACTTAATTGCAATGTTTTCGGGGACTGATCAGTGTTTCCTCTGGGGAGCTCCTAGTTCATGCCATTTTTTCTATAGTGTGAACACAAGTCACTGTATTTAACCTGTGTACTCTGAACTGAGCTCAGGGGTGGGCATTTGATGAAAACATATTACAAAGAATTTGATTTGAAAATACAGGGAGGTGGAGAATATATGAGTTCCATGGACAGTGGTGTGATTTGTTTTTTTCCCTGTCCTGCTGGCTAACTGCAACAGTTGCTTTCAAGGATTTTGCCTTACTTACAATTTGGCTTTGGGCTCCTCATGTTGGTTCTTAACCTTTCTCTGTTGCTCTGTTATCCTTTTGGGGACTTGGAGGAAGATGGAGGGAACCTTCCTTTGCTCCTTTTAGCTTGCATGCTTTGAGTTGAGATGGGCACCTGGCCCTCCTGTAGAAGGATGAGTGTACTTATGTTGCCACAAGAGCAGTGTGTTTCAGGCTTTGTGCCTGGTGCAGGTAGGCAGGACACCTCTCCTGCCTTGGGAAGAAGCTTTAAGTGCTTTGGAGCAGAGCTGCTATGTCAGGATATGATGTGTTGGCTCTTCTACACATCCTTCAGCAGCTGCCATGGAGATGTAGCAGCACCTCACTTCCCATGTGCCACCCTTGTACACTGTTGTAGCAGAAGCTTTCATGAGAAGGGGTCTAATGTCTCCTTTTTATCGTGCTTCCTCTCTTTGTTTTTGGTGGATGTATTTGTGGATGTGTGGGCAGATAGGAATCAGAAAACTCCTTGGAAATCTGCAACTGTTTTCTGATTGGAGTTATCAACCCAGTTTTCAGTGCACCTCCCTGTAAAAGAAATTAAATGTATAACCTAGCAACTCTGCCCTTGAAAATATTTTCATTCACTGAGATAGAGCCAAGAAAGTGGTCTGTTATATGTTGGCAAAGTATCCAAAACGTTCAGGTTCTTATGTAGCTCTGTTACTGTGATACAAATGAAGCCGAACAGTAATACTGTCAGGGAGGGCCACAGGGATGGGAGATGAAGGGTTCTGTGTGGCACTAGATGGTGCTCCATATTGCCACAGTTGTCACTGGCTGCTCAGGCTGCTTTCCATGATCCCTTTGGCAGTGTTTAAGGCTTTTTAACCTATATCACTTTTAGTCATGATCAGGTAAGACATGGTTTGTTACTCTGGAAATTATAATTTGAAGAACACCAGTTTAAACACTCAGATGAGATCACTTGAGGTATATCTTATTGTCTGTGAATCTTAAAGTACTTTTTTGAATATTAACTCATTTCACTGGGTGACAGTGAAACTGAGTAATACATCCACTTTACAGATTAATAAAAGAAAGCACACTTAGATTTACTGACTGCTGGAAGTCATGTAATAAGGCAGTGATGGGGCTGTGAGTAAAATTCAGGAGTGCTGGATTGCATTTCCCTCTTCTGTCTGTTAGATAATTTGGCCACAGCTATTGTAAATAAAATTGGAACCAGGAGTCTAAAAATGAAATGTAAGGGGAAAATTAACTTATTTTTATTCTAAATGCTAGCCTAGGTGAGAATAGGTGAATTTCATGTTTCTTGTCATAAAAATCTGGATATAGCTGTATAATCTCCATTTAAATCAGTGTGGTCCACAGAGTCCTACTGAGTCTGCTTATAACTGGCAGTACCTGCAGACAGGAAAGCCCTAAATTCCTTTTCCCTCAACCAGCAAATATCCCTTCCTATTGCGTTATCTTTCCCTGTCTGATTGTGATCAACCAAAGCTCAAGTTATTTCCTAGAGTTATTTTCCTTGATCTCCTCTTTAATTTTGGGGTTGATAGGGGTTGATCAATAGTTAACTCATGTAAGCACAGTTAACTATTAAGAGATAGCAAATGTTAATTACAAAACTTAAGAAGCAGGATTGCCTTAATCATGTCAAGATAAAAGAAGCAAGAATTGTTTGGAACCAACACAGAAAGTGCTGAATCATTGCACAAAGGGCTGTGCATGCTTTGGAAGGAAAGGTGAAAAGTGCATTGGGAGGAAGACTTTATCAGAAAGACCCCCGAGGAAGAAGAGGAGCCTTCCTCAGTGCGACCACTAGGACAGACTGTGCATGCGTGGCACGTATGCTAATGTATTAATGACTTCTGAGAAGTAATTTGTATAACCACTCCCATTCCAAGGAATGTTATGAATATTCATGATTTTACCCATAATACTGGACTGTATGGAGTGCTGTGTGTGTGTGTTTGGAGGAATGATCCCCCACACCCGGCGCACCAAATAAAGCAAATACCTGCTTCTCTGACACTGTCTCTGAAGTGTCTCTTGGCCCAGTTTGGGGTGATTCAACTGGCACCCCAGATGGGACCCTCTCTGCCCGGCTGCTGGATCCAGGGGTAAGCAGACCTCCCAGCTGCAACCCTGAATTTTCAGGTGGAGTTTAGCTGTCCTTTGGCTCATGGCGGGGATAGACAAGGACCATCTGCACCAAATTAACGTATTTGCTATTTTTGTTACACAGAAATACCCACAGGTCCGGGCTTCAAGTTGCGAGGGTGGGTTGAAAGTCCCGAGGAGACTGGGTCTCCCAAAAGTAGTCCTGGGCAAAAGGAAAGGTACCTTCAAGGGGTTAGAAGCCCCAGGGGTTGGACCCCACTCTCGTGCTGTGTTGCTATTTTTTACTGTGTTATTGTGAGTTTTTATTGTGGAATGAGTGGGAGAATGAGAACTAGTGGGAGAATGAGTATAAATCATATAAACTGTTGGTTTGGAGTTCAGCCTTGTTATCCAAAGAGAGGCGGATTGTATTACTGGAGGAGAAAGATTTTAGCTATTGAATTGAGAACATCCAGACCCCCAATGCCTTTCTAATATAGCTCCATCGGATTTCCCTTTTGAAATCCCGTATTTAGTGTGTGGAAACAGTTGTGAAGCTTGGACTTTGTGTGCATGCAGTAATTGTGACAGAAAGTGGTATTGTGCTTCTACTAGAAGGAGTGGGTGGTGTCCAAGGTGCTGGAGGAAAAAACTTGGTACGAGACTAGAAGGAACAGGAATAAAGGACTTGGCAAAAAATGAAGATGTAGATAATGTTAGAGTAAGGGGAGAGAGGCAGAGAATAGTGAGAGATTTGCGAAGAATTGATTAGAAAGGTACAGCAAGTGTATGTAAGAAGGGACGAGGAAAAGGCGAAAGCAAAGGCAGAGGTGATGGCAGAGTTTTTAGGAATTGTGGACATTGTGGTTAATAGATTTAGGCATTTAGCTCCCTTTTCTGCTTGGTGTTTTGTGCAGAGCCAAAAGGCTCCTGTTTGGAGTGGACCCACGCCCCGTGCCTTTCGTGTGTTTCGTCGTAAAAAGCCAAAATTGCCAGGTTTCAGTCCTGAGGCCTAATCCGCAGCTCTTATCTTGTGGGAAACCCACCCCACCACTCTGTGGTTTGTTGTGGAAAACTAGAATTGGCCAGTTCTAATCCTGAGGCCAATTCTACAGCTGCTGCCTTGTGGACCTGGTGTTGCCTTATGCAGGCCTAGGTATTTATCATGCAGCCTTATATGTGGGGGCTATAAGAAAACTTTAGGAGAAAATGCCTGTCCTAGGTGGCCAGTACAAAGAAAATATTTTGTTGTCCTTAGTTAATTTGTTAGTCACCTCTCTACTCCTGGAGAGGACTTGATTAAAAAAAAAAAAGAAACACTGAAATAAGGAGCAATCAGTTTACTCAAAGATGATTGGTTACTAAAAAGTTGATTGGTTATTTAAAAAAAACCAATGCTTTAGACAATGAATTCGATTATGTCCACAAGAAAAATCACTGGAACAAAAGGAGCAAACTGATAAGGCGAACTGCTCCAGGCCAAAAGCAGAAGCCTACTAAAACCCTGAGAAAAAAGAAAAAAAAAAAAACAGAGCCACTCAAATGCCCGATTCACAGACTGCAACTCTTGCAAAACTTTCAAAAGCCGTCTCACTCCCTCCACTGTACAATCAATTGGAGAAAGCCTCACTGAAAACCTGTGGGAAACAACAAAAGTGGTGCAACAAGCACTTCATAAGATAAAAGCTAAAACTCCACCTGAGTAAGTTAATGCAATTAACAACTTGTTTCACTCAGACATATTTTTTCAGGAAAGTTTGCTTCTTTCTCTTTTCTAAGAATGTCAAACATCCCTGCATCAAAGATAAAGAAAGCAGTTTGAAAGCAGAGAAACTGCAAGCAGCAAAATCACACCTAAATGTGATAACCATCTCTCCACGTGGATTCTGTCACTTTGGGTAAGCCCTAAGAAGTTTTACTTCTTTTTAATAATTAGTCTGGTGGGCCAAATTTTCACTTTTATTTTATAAGAACCTACCAACACATGAGATGGAGCTGCATGAAAACCAATGAAATTCAAAGTGTCACCATAACTGGTTGGATTGTCAGTTTGTTAATATTTGTAACTTGTTTGTGTTTTCATTGCAAGTGACTTGGTGGGAGACCAAATATTAGTTACAGTATTCTACATATTCTTGAGTTTGATTTTTGTCTAACTTGTTTTGTCTCCTTACTGAAAAATGGTGGCTAAAAGTCTTATAGATGTATAATTTGTTTCAGCCAATTTTATCCTGAGAGTTGGAATATCCTGCAATAAGAATTGATACATATTTGAAATCATACAAATATGTACTAACCTTCCCAGTTCTGCCTTGGAAGGCTTCAAAATTATTATAATTTGGCTAAATTTTTTGATTTATGAATTAGTGAATTAAAAATCTTGACAAAACACAAGCAAATGCTACATGAGAAATGATTGAATTCCCCCTTCTTAACCAGGAGGGGTGGCCATGAACTACATATAAGACATGAATAAAATACAGAAAAGCCTTCTACCAGCTCTCAAACTAATGTACTGTTAAATCTCATGCTATATGTCTTAAGAGAGTATTTTAACTTTACCTCACTTCTCCTCTCTGTGCCAATCAATGTAGTGACTACAGCACATTCTGCAATACTCAGTTGTGAGTGCAGAATGTGATGAAGGCAATTTACTCACTAAAATTAAAAAAAAAGGGGTTACTTGGGATAATGAAACTAAGTTTAAAAGAAAATTAACTTCATTTTAATCCCACAATAATAAAGCTACAGTTTCTGGTTTGTGTCAAGATTAAATTACAACAGTGCTATAAACTGTCTCCTAGAAAACAGAGCATAGCCCTGATGTAAAGATATGTTTACATAAGAATATTTTGTATAAAAATGTTTTTTACGTTAATTTTGTATCATAAAGTATAAAATTATCCAGCAGAGTAAGAATATTATTATAACAAAAACTGTATAAAGAAGCTACAACCAAAGAAGCCTCCCTGAAGAAACCTGATTAGGACTTTGAACTGTAAATTAAACCACTAAGATTATATAAAGGGAAAACCCATTCTTTAATCATCTCAAGCCTAGGAAAAACAAACCAACAAACAAGGCTGAAAGAAGAGAAATACCCATAGACAGTGAAATAACAAATCGAGTGATCCTATTAGTATATGATGTTGAAATTCCAGGGAGATCAAAATGAGCTTCCCCAGTGATTATTAAACTACTGGAAGGGGCACAACCAGTGTCAGTTAAACAATATCCGCTAAGGCATGAAGCATGAGTAAGAATAGAACCAATAATTATTAAATTTATTGATCAAGGGTTGTTAAGAGAGTGTTGGTCTCCCTACAATACCCCAATTCTACCAGTACAAAAGCCAAATGGAATCCTTACACTTTACTTAGAAAATTACAAGATGACTGAGTGTAGTTTGCAGTTTTAGATTTAAAAGATGTTTTCTTTTGTCTGCTATTAGCTGAAAGCAGTCAGGAAATTTTTTCCTTTGACTGGGAGAACCCCAAAACAGGGAGAAAACCCCAACTTACATAGACTGTATTGCCACAAAGATTCAAAAATAGCCCCATGATATTTGGAGATCAGTTACCTAAAGAACTGGAAGCCTGGACACCACCACTTGGAGAAGGTACATTTCTGCAGTGCGTTGATGACCTACTAATAGCAACAAAGACCCATGAAGACTGCAAGGACTGGACTCTAAGTCTTTTAAATTTTCTGGGACTAAGTGGATATAGGGACTCCCCTGAAAAGGCTCAGCTAGTCCTCCAGAAAGTTACATATCTGGGATATGAACCGGTGGGAGGAGAGAGAGCCTTGGAAAATAACAAGAAGGAGGCAATTTGTCAAATGCCCCAGCCAGCTACAACCAAATAACTGAGAACTTTTCTGAGAATGACAAGATGGTGTAAATTATAGATCTACAGCTATAGACTCATTGTGAAACCTTTGTACCAACTCCTAAAAGAAACCGAGGGAACCCACCTATGCTGGACACCAGAGACTAATTATGCATTTGTAACTCTGAAACATGAGTTAATGTGAGCCCTGGCACTGGGCATACAGGATGTCATGAAACCTTTTCTGTTGTTTTCACGTGAGAGGCAAGGACTAGCGCTGGGACTTTTGGCACAGAAACTGGGACCCTACAAAAGACCAGTGGCTTATTTCTCCAAGCAAGTGGACGTGGTCAGCCGAGGATGGCCGGCCTGCCTGCATGCAGTGGCAGCTGTGATCCTGAACATAGAGGAAGCTCGCAAGCTCACAGTGGGCCAGCAGATAACTGTTTTTGTCTCTCATGCAGTGTCAGCAGTGCTCACACAGAAAGGAAATCACTGGTTAACCCCATCTCACTTTCTCAAATACCAGGCTGTCCTAGAAGAATCAGAAGATATGAGTATCCAAGTAACTACCATTTTAAATCCAGCAGCTTACCTCCAGGGCAAAGTTACTAAAGAGCCCGTATAGCATGACTGTATTGAAACCATGGAGGCAGTTTACTCCAGCTGCCCAGACCTAAAGGACTCTCTGCTAGAAGATGCAGACAACTGATTCACTGATGGGAGCAGTTATGTCAAGAATGGTAAGCGGCTTGCTCGGTATGCAGTTACAACCACAGATGCAGTCATTGAAGCAAATCTATTACCTGTGGGGACATCTGCTCAAAAGGCTGAGGTAATAGCTCTGACTTGAGCCCTGGCATTAATGGAAGGAAAACCTATCAATATTTGGACTGATTCAAGGTATGCCTTT
>WEIT01039833.1:0-13856 GCA_013389985.1 Dryoscopus gambensis
GATTCTCATCCAGGAAGAAGGGGGCCCTTCTAGCTGAGTAAATGTGGCAAAGGGACATTTTCTAATATTGAGGGTTTTCCACGTGAATTGTTTCCTTTTCTTGTGCCTTCTGTCATTGGAATTGTTGCGTTACTGTTTGTTTTCTTATCTCTGCTGTTTCCAGTAAATTCTTCTTATCTCAACCTGTGATATTTGTCTTTTGTGCCTCCAATTCTTCTCTCCATCCTGCCACACAGGACAAAAGGGAGCAGAAGAGCAGGCGAATAAGGGGTCACCTTCTGGGTTGGAGAGTTTCCAGGTGGCACTGAACTGGTAAGCACCATTCCTAAACCACAGCCAGTGAAAGGCTTGATTTTCTTATTGTGATCTTTTTCCACTTCTACAAATAACAGCAACACAGAGAGGAATAAAATAGTAAAAAAAAATATGAATCTGTAGTTTTAATATCCACAAAAATTAGTCTCATTCAAGAAATTAAACTGCTATTACCATGATAAGAATGCTGACACATCTATCCAGGTTTTGGATATACTTATAAGTACTTTATTTCATTGCAACTTTTTAAATGTAGAGTTTAAGTATCATATGCAGACCTAATATC
The DNA here is from genome assembly GCA_013389985.1 of Dryoscopus gambensis. Lineage (NCBI taxonomy): Eukaryota > Metazoa > Chordata > Aves > Passeriformes > Malaconotidae > Dryoscopus > Dryoscopus gambensis. Next base: position 602 of record WEIT01039833.1, read on the forward strand.
TTTGTCATCAGTCAAAATATGTTGAAAAATTAAAAATTAAAATAATTCATCCAGCAAACAAAGTAAGTAAAATTACAAAGTGTGAGTCTTAGCTTACTTAGGAGAAATACCTCAGAAGACTATAGCAAATTTAGATTACCTCTGAATTTTAAGGTTGCTCACATGTCTTTTTGAACCTCACCAGGAATCTAGTGAAGAGAGGCAAATAAGAAAGAGAAATTTAGATTGTGGATGAGATACTGGCCAGCTGCTGAATGTTCATGTCTCAGTATAGTGTTCTATAACTGACAGTTTATGGCTTTGTTTTATAGTAGAGTGACAGCTTGGGTAAACAACTCCATTTTTAAGTAGTACTGTTTATTACAAAGATGAAAATTTTTAAAAGAATGGAAGCCTTATTTCTCTTTTTTGTTTGGCCTCCTTAGCCAGTATTTGAACAAGCAATCACTATTGCTATGGATGCACATGATAGATATAACTAATGGGAAGATGACTTTGGGTAGAGTTGGACACATAATTTACTATAGTAGGGAAAAACAAAGCTGAAAACTCAATGACATCTCATAAATAAGCAGATAGGGATGGAAAGATGGGTAGAAAGGAAGGCAGATTGAAATACTTTTAGATTCTATACAGGGTTAATTGTGTTTTGAATGAAAAGGAAAAGGTGGCTTTTACATTATAATTAAAGAGCATTTTCCATAACTGTTTCAAATTGATGTATTCTTAATTTTCTATATCACATGGCATATGAACTATTTCCTACTGAATCTGGCAGCATTCTTGGAAAAGGGTAAATGATATAGACAGAAAAGGGAGGATATAATGTCATTCATTTCTACAACAAGCCTCGTGAGACAGTACTTTTGACAGCAAATCCTGTCAAAATAAGACTCCTGAATAAACAACATGAAGTCTGTTCTCTGAGACCTTGCACTGGAAAAAAATTGGACCATCAAGTTTCATCCCCCCTGCCATGAGGAGGGACACTTTCCATTAGACTAGCTTACTCGGAGCCCCATGGTTTAGAGTGCTTCTAGGGATGGGGAATCCACAACCTCTCTGGGCAATCTGTTCCAATGCCTCACCAACTTCACATAATCATAGTTATAAAACATATATTAAAAAATCCTAAGTTATAAAACCAGATCTGGTCTGACTTGGGGTGTATACTTCTCAATATCAAATACATATTTCATGACTCACCTAAAAAGACACAAAAATAGCAAATCTTCATAGAAATTAGGCTAATACACGTCATGCTTTCATAAGTGAATTTCAGAGTGTCCATGATGGTTATGGTTCAAAACCAACACTTAGGGCTGCATTCACAATTCTTCCACCTGGGGACAAAATGACCCAACTTGAACCCTCACACGTTTGTTGAATCTGTATTTGAAGGCTGTTACTCTGCCTTGCTTCAGTCTTTCTCCTCTCTAGACTAATCTTAATTTTATCTTCTCCCACTGGATTTAAGTGTGCCCTGCCAAGGTGCTGGCATTGCAGAGAATTCAGGGGCAGCCTCCTTGAGGAGATGTTCCAGTGGAGCCACCTTCCCTGCAAGGAGCTGGTTCCAATAAACCCATCACTGACTGGACACAGCTGAGCCCCTTACTCAAGCTGGCGGTTCCTCTGGGAAAATTTAATTAAGAAAGGGCAAAACCACCACACAGCAGTGTGATGGGGAAATGAGAAAAAAAAAGTGTGAGAAACTTCTTCAGAGACCAGGGTGAGGGAAAGAAGACAGGAAATGCTCCAAGCACCAGTGCAGACATTCTCCTGCATCTTGTGGAGCAGATACCCACACTGCAGCCTGTGGAGAACCTCACACCGGAGCAAGTGGATATTCCCTGATTGAACTGGAGTCCATGGAGGAGTAGGGGAAGAGTGTGAGGAGAAGGAACAGTTAAGGACTGACTGTATTTCCCCCATCACCCCCCACTGCTCAGAGCAGGGAGGTAGAGACTGAGATGAAGAAGAAGTAACTTCAAGTCTGGGAAAGGGAAGTGAGGTAGGGAGAAGTATGGTATTAATTTGTCTTTGATTCTCACAATCCAAATGTATTTGAACTGACAGTAAATTAAATTTTGTCCTAGCCTAAACTATTTTTCCCCTGATAGTATTTGATAAGGGACTTCCCTATCTTTGTCTCTCTCTACAAGGTTTTTTAATCTTATTTTCTTCCCCCTATCCCATTAAGGAGGAGAAGTTAGTGTGGCTGGGTGGGGGTCTGGCAGCTTGCCAAAGTCAGCTGTCTGCAGTATAACCTATTAGAAAAATGGGTGAGAAAAAAGGAGAAAAATCCCAACCCCACAAGAATAAAATACTTCTGGATTACATCTTCATAATACACAGTTTGGCAGCGAAGCACATTTCAGGTATAGGCTATGAGAAGATATATATGGTTTCAGTCTGTGCCTCACTGATAATACTGATTTGTAAAGGTAGACTATCACTTCTGCTACATCTCCATCATCCCATAGTCCTGATATTATGCTGCTCCTGCAAATCCGTTAGTGCTAAAAGGATCAGCATACATCATTTGGCCTGTATCTGTGAGGAGTCACTTGCTAAGAAAGTTATTTGGCTGTCCAAATCTATGCTGTTTTGGAGCTGCTAATTTTTTGAAGGAAGGCAAGCAAATATTACATGGCAAGCAAGGATTTCAGTGACCATATAACTGTCCCATAACTTCCTTATACAAAACTAATTTTCACAGACGAACTGGACTTTGGGATGGCAAAATCATCGTTCAAATTTATGTAGGTATTAAGTTTTGAATGAAAAAAAACCCAATTACAAACTGTGTATGTGTATGTATAAAATTTTATTTTTTAACACCAAACATCATCCAGGAGTCAAGCTTGTATTCCCAAGCCCCCACAGCCGAGTTTCACAAGAGAAAGCCTTTGCATAATTTCAAGAAGACTGTTGTCAGTAATTGAAACCTATGTGAGAATAAAACAACTTGCCCTCATGACGGCTTCTATTCCAGATGCACAGGTGAATTTTGTCCCTACAGTTTTCATTTGTTCCAGTGTAGGATTCAGGATTGGATTAGTCTTAATGGTTTCTGTAAGGATTTGGTTTAGGTTACAGAAGCTTCTAGTCAAATCTTCTTTTGGGGTTTTAATTTTTTTTTTTTATTTTTTTTTTACAGATCAGTATTTTATTCTAGTCTCTTTATGTTTTCGAGCTGTGCACATCACTGTAATGATCTGAACCTGGTCCCCAAAGCCAAAAGTGTTTTCAGCCATCTCAATCTTTATCATTAGGGTGTAGCTATTGGGGTTTTGTTTTAATGAGCTGCATTTCTTACACAAACAAACCTCAGTGACAACTCTCATTCAGACTTCTGAAAGCAGAAGAAACACAGTGCTGCTGGAGGTTTTTATTTTCTCTTTTGTTGTCTGCTCTATCCTTAGTCTTTGATGGCCAAATGCATTTCTTTTAAATTTTACTTCAAGGCCCAGTGACACACACTGCAATCAAAAGTCAGGTGTATATGCTCAGTTAGAACAAACTGGTGTAACTTTAGTTGCTTCACTGGACTGGCATAATTCCACATCAGATGCAAAATCTCAGTGATAATCACCGAATTAGAAAACACAGCAGAGTCCAACTGAAGCAGCAATTCTCTGTTTTTCCTTAAAAAGTTGCATATAGGAAACAAGTATTATAGTTTTAAAAGTATTATTTTAATATAGCAATTGCCTTGAATGCAATTCATTAGACACACACAATTTATAATGACATTATCAAAGTGTCTTCAATAAAGGAATAATACAGACCACCACAGTGAATTAACACACTTGAATAAGAAATGTGCTGCCTGCTGCACAGAACAACAGTTGGATTTGGTTGCATGTGTCAGATCAAATCATAGTTAATAAAAGCATTCAGTTTTCTGATATGAACAGAGCAGATAAAAAAGTCTTCTTGAAGATGTTTACCCCAAGGATAAATGGAGCTAGAGATTAAGACACTGAGGAGCAGGATATCAGTGAGCAGATGTTAGGTGATGGCAGGAATTAGGGACGCTCATGGCATAAATGCCTTCTGCCAGCTGCAACCACCCTAATTACTGTGAGACAGGGTGCCAGAAACATGAGAAAATGTAAACAGGGGTAATCAGCCTATATTGAAAAGGGTGTTTAGGAATAACTGTCAGATTTAGAGCAGCAAAAAAAGACTGAAAGTCACTGAGAATTTTGAAAAATACTCTCTTTTAAAAAGGTCCAGATTATTGGAACCACTGTGACAGAAGGATCTAGAAAATGATCTTTCACTGAATTAGTAGGTCTGCAATAAGAGGTGCCACCAATGACTGCATCATTTCTGAGGTCTTATCTCTAATATAAAGACAAGTCTGCTTATACTTGAATTTGTTTTGACAGTTCAACTATTTCTGCTTGAATTTACACTTCAATTTAAGGTCAAAATCCTGTTTGATTTCTCTGTTATGAGCAGCCACCCATAAATCATTCAGTAAAACACTGAACATGCAGTTTTAGACCAAGTTATGCATCACAGAATTGTGCTGATTGTGGTGGTCTTGACTGGGATAGAATTAACTTTCTTCATAATATCCAGTATGAGGCTATCTTTTGGATTTTGGACTTCCACTGCAGGGGTGAGAGAGCATTTGTGTGGAGCTTAGTTGGTGGCTGGGGTTAAACCACAACACTGAGGAACTGAAAACCAAAACTGAACCTAGGTTTTTCTATGGACCATGAGCATCTTGTGAGAGTGAAGACACATTGTGACTTCGACAAAGATAGTCTGGTCCAGTCAGTCATCCCCCCACACCTCTGATAGGCAATGAAATTTGTCCTAAGATAAGAATACCAGGTAGATATTGCAGGAAGAACTGTCTGAATGCTCACATAATTAGTGTATTCTAGACATGGGGGAGCTGTGATGTATTGGCAATATTTAGATACTATATTAGCTATAAATCTAATCGTAATCATACACGTAATCAGTGTCATACTTCTTGTGCCTGATTGAGAGTCTTCTCTCTATTATTTTGTCACACACATCTATCAGAAATCTTCCTCAGTTGATTCCCGCTACACAATTGCATGAAGGTATACACTTTTTCCATTCATTTATGGTGTAATATTGGACTTATTTGTGGGTCTGCAGAGAGAGAGGGGTGCCTTTTCACTGTGCTGCTCCTACACAGGTGAATGTCACTGTAAGCACCCACAAGCAGTGCTCTTGCCTTAGATAGTTTCAGCTTCAGTTCAGTACTCCGAAGTATCTACGGCTATTTGAGATTTCCTGCCATGCCTAAAACATCTCCACTGTGCTGACACATACTGCTTTCTGCATCTCTGACCGTGGAATTCAGGCCTAACTTTAGGTGTTTATACATAGATATCTGCATGCTCAGTAGATGTCTGGGTCCCTAATACCAGCTAGCATGAAAATGAGAGTGGTTTAACTCCTCTGCAAACAGGTGCCAGCACTGTCCAGCCAAGTGCATGAGTATCATCTAAGCACTCACTTTGTTGCCTTGAGAATGTTTTTGCTGCTGAGCCATGTGCACCTGGTTTCATCTGAGACTCTCTAGAGAATCCCACCAGGCCTTCAGACACCTCTCCCACCAGGCATTTGGGTGCAACTTCTACATCAGGTCTGCCAGCCCCACATATCCCAGTGAATATCTGGGACATCCACCCTGAGTGTTCCAAATGACAGTAGACACATCTGTGTGAGCAGTCATGCTCTAAATTTGCATAGTTTGTAACACAAGACAAACATGTAATACACAGTTGAAAGTAACAGTTCAAGTTTCTTTACCATTGACCAAATCCCTGTACTGGTTCTAGTCACATCAGAAGTCACGTTAACCTGAAGTCCAGCTGATGTCAACGGAAAGAGAAAATAAAGACAAGGGATAAATTAAATCTTCAGCTAGTAGTTCCTTTGAGGAAGGTGTCTGCAATCAAATACACGCCATACAGCGCAAACTGAGTAGATAGAGCGCTTCTAGATATTTTTCAGGAGGTGTCAGCAGGTCTAATTTTAAAAGGGCAGGTCAGATGGTAATGGTACAGTTCAGCTTTTATTTCCACCATAAGAAGGTTAATACAGTTTTAAAAGGTAAGAAAAGAAAGAACATGCTGTAACCTTTTATCCTTGTCTTTAATCTGACACTAACACAAAACTGAGGAAATGCAGCCTGCCACCTCCTCTCACATCACCATCGGCTGCTGTGTGCCTGGAGTTCCCAGAAAGCAGCATCAGTCACAAACGCATGCAGATGGGGGGACAGATGCTCCCAGGAGACAGCCATACACACCAGTCCCCTCACACTGCATGGAAAATAAGAAATTATCTCTCAAGGGAGCAGTGACATAGACAGAATATAAAGTTGCTCTCCCATGATTTAGATATCCATTGGTACTATTAGTGTTTTTAATGATCAGGTATTTGGAATGAAGCCTTCATTTTGTCCAGAAGATTCTATTTAGGCCAGTGGTAGAGTGCTGCTACTTCAGTGACAGTATTGTCATCATGGTCCCACCTGTATCTCCTCATAAAAATTGTCTTATCTTTATGGTGACAACAGGGACAAGCATGTTTCTGCTGTGAAGATATCACTGCTGGGCTGGGGGTGGGGAGAGAAGATCTGGAGGAGAAAGAAGTTACTTTTCATTGGCAAAATTAGTTTCTGTAGGCCATTTGGCGTAAAGCAGCAGGAGAAGTTCTGGAAGGATAAAGCTATCAGATACTAAAGAGAAACCCCCTGCTAAATCTTTTCAAATGGTTAAAGGCTGGGAAAGGCTGGAAAAGGTTTGTTATGTTTGAAGGACCTCCCTTGAGGTTGATTTCAGCAAGAGACCTGGGATGGATAAGAATGGTTTTATGGGGTAGAATGGGGTATAAAGGCAGGCACGATTTGCAGGCAAAGTAGCAAGGAGAGGTCTAAATAACTGGTAATTAATGCTTTTGATCATTTTTTCCCCCTGCTCAGTGTTTTAAATAAAAAGATGCCATAAATCTCAATGAGTACTTTAGACGAATTCTAACCTTCCTAAACTCTAAGTTAAATGGCAATTATAAGACTATACACAGTATTTCAACCTGCTGCTCTGCCAACTCATACCTGGAAGGAAAAGAAACAGAGAGGCTGCTAGGAACATGGGGGAAAATTAGAAGATATATTTGTAGGTAAAAGTCATGAAGCTGTCTCCCACCATGCTTGTTAGCACAGTGTCTACTTCTCACCTATCAGAGAAAAGTGGCTTTTTTATTGCTCCCTACTGGACCTAGACATGGCTGCATTTAAAAAAGCTAGCTATAGGCTGTGAACACCAAGAGAAATAAAAATAAAGCAGAGATTTAATTTGGAGAGTTCTCAAATATTTAGGAATCTTTACTATGTAGTATTTATTTGGCCTGTTTAGCTTTTGTTCATTTACATAAATGCTAGCTAAAATATAGAAAACTCATGATTATGTAGGAGGGTTTCATAAAATTATTCTAAGAAAAAATAGTTTTATGTAACTGCCTTCTTGTGACTTGTCTGTACTAACTCAGCAGGGCAACAGAAAACAAAAGTCCATGTTACCCAAGCTTCTGAAAATGTCATCGTTTTTGCTGAGAAAGATCCCAGCTGACTGATTGCAGTCAGGATTTGTGGAATATTTTAAAAGCTGTAGTTCTTACGAACACATTGACTAAAAGGAAGAACTTTTATGTCATAAACAAAATTTGAACTAAGAAATTTTATTTTTTTGCCTTCCATAATTATCTTGAGTATTGCACAAATCAGAAACAGCAAATAAAATCATTACATTTCAGCCTTCTTTTTTCCTAGAATTCTAAATGGAGATATAAGGTCAATGCCAATCAGGCATATAAATAGGATGAGGTAACTGCTTAGAGAGAGCAAATAATTTGCTGGCTGAAAAGGTTTCAATTTTTAAAAGCCTAGATATTTCACACACCAGTGTTAACGTTGAAAAAGGTGTCTGGTTCTTTTTATCCAAGCATAATACATATTTTATACCCCTGCCAATTGTAACGAGACCATACACAGTAAACTTAAAAGTATAAGCCCATGCTTCCCCACATTGCTTGTAGCATTATTTCACACAAACACTATGATTGTGCTATTATGTAATAACAATCAGGTAGATGACCAGAAATATGAATAGCTACTTTGGCATTCTAAGATAATACTAAATGGAAAAAAAGTCCACAAAACAACAAACAAGCAACAGCAACAAAAAAGTTAGAATTAGTTTCTACAGTATTGAAAATAAAATACTTATGTCTAGAAATGAAACTACACACAGTTATACCCATTCCCAGTCACTTTCTTGTGATTGCACATGACTGAAGGAGGATAAACATAGATATAAGCAAACAGTGGCATGAAAACAGAGATGTTCAGTTTGGCGGTTTTTTTTCCTTGAATCTGCATGAAAAAGATGCATTTTCTCCAGCAGTCCTGAATACACATACTGCAATGTATTTCAACAGGTAAACAATATGTCACAAGCTCTCAGTGCTATGAGAGAGAATTTATTGAAATAATTTTTATTTCTTATTAGGTTATTTTCTTATTCCACTATCTGCCTATGATAGTTGTAAAAATTGACTTTATTAGAGACAGGTGTAGAAGTAAATTAAGGGATACACAGCTCATAGAAAAAGAGGACTCCAGTCTGGCAGAGCTTCCAGTCTCTGGTCTGAAGCTGCTGACAGCAAGGTTCAAACTGAGTTTCTAGTATAATTTCTCTCAGATTTGTTCTTTGTTATAAGTTCTTGGGGTTTTTTTCCATGTCCGGAAACAGTAAGCCCCAGGACTAGTTGTATTTTCAGAAGCATCCCACTCCCAGTGCTACTACCTTGAAAGGTTATTGCAAATATGTGTGGATTTTAAAAAACTAGAGGTTTTATTTATTTTTCTGTGCATTAGGTTTACAGGGCAATGTTTTGGTAATGGGGGAGCTGCAGAGGTGGCCTCCATGAGAAGACTCCAGGAGTTGCCCCGGTCAGACACAGCTGGTTCCAGTGGACCCATCCCTGGTCAGAGCTGACCCCACCACGATACTGATGGTGCCTGTGTGATAACTCATTTAAGAAAGGGTAGAAAATGCTGTGCAGCAGCTGTGAGACATGAGTAGGAAAATATGAGAGAAGCAGCCCTGCAGACAGCAAGGAAGGGTGGAGAGGAGGTGCTGCAGGCAGCACAGCAGAGATTCCCCTGCAGCCGGTGGAGAATACCAAGGGGAAGCAGTTTGTGAGATTCCCCTGCAGCCCGTGGAGGACCACATCAGAGACCACCGAGAAAATATCACAGCGGGAAGTATCACTCTACATGTGCTATTTCTTACGTAGCACTTCTGAACATTGGCTAGTGCTGGAGACAGAACAGAGACCTACATGGACCTTAGGTGTAAAACTGTGTTCGCTTTTATCTTATTCTGCAAGGGAAAGTGAGATCTCAGAAATCTTAGAAGTCTAAGTGTTTTCGGAAGACTTAGAAAGTCATAGTAGGCTTCAAACAGAAGTGATAAGTTAAAGGTAGAAAATTTCCATGCAAGTTTCGTTGGGATGCACTGTGGGGAAGGTCTGGAGAGAAGATTTTTGGACTTTACAACTGCTGAAATATTTCTCTGCAAGTAAATTAGATCTGATTTCTGGAAGATGGTATTTAGATAATTTTTTAAAATATTTAAATAAGCAGTAACTCTGAAGTACTCAACACCCTTCACAGTTTCATACTCACTATGAGATCTAAAAGCACTCAGTAGAGACTCAGATCCAGGAATAAAAACACTTATTTAAAACACTTTTTACACCAGAATATAGTAAGGACCTTTTATAGGGCTCTCAAGATTTTAATAGATAGATATTAGAGACCTTAATGTAGTAGAATATTATAATAAAACAAGATGAGTTGTAATATAAATGTACATTAACTCATGTGCTAATGATCAACATCAGCCACAGGAACAGATGCCAGTGGTTTCATGTCCTTTCATCAAAAGGGAGACAGAGCCTATTTAAATGTTTTAATTGTTGGGAAAGAAATGGATTTGCTTTTATCCAATCAATACTACTTTGACCAAGAATCAATTAAACTGACAAGGCTTCTCTTATTGAAGTAAGTAGGGGCTTTAATTAAATTCCATTCTATAGTTTAAGAAAGGCATTGGAAAACACATTGGCATTGGAGAACACAAAGGCTACTTTGAATTTAGTGCGTATATTGGAAGTATGGTTTTAGGAGCAAATAATAAATTAAACTTCAGACATATTAACACTTTATACCATACTACATATCAAAATGAAGCCAAAGAGAGTGGCCCCGTATATTACAGCATGCATTTCTATTTTGAATTAGCAGGAAACGGAATGCTCTGCGTGATCCTTTATTTATTACACTGACAGGGTATGTACAAAGGCATCCTTCTATTTCCTCAGAAAACGTCATTAGTACTAAACAGTCTCTCTTTGCCTATTTCCTTAGGAGATCACTGCACAAAAATGAGACACTGAAGAATTAAAACAGGCTCCATTTAACTGGTGCAGCCCTTCCCCCTTCCTATCAGCAGCACAACTCAGTATTCACTCTAGGGCAAAGAACTTATTAAAGCATTTCAAATGATATTTTCAAAGGGAATTTTTCTTTTTTCTTATTACCTCTTCAAATCTGAATCACTGTGTGAGAAGGGAGGCCAAAGAGATGAAAAAAAAGCTTACTTCCTAGAAAATTATTGAAAATGATGTCATGAAATCAAACAGGCTTTGGTATTAAAAATCTTCAGAAGAGAAAATACACTTTAAGCAAAAGTCCTAAAATACAAAGTCTTTCTGCAAGTGGCAACACCTCAGATTACTTAGCCTGGAGCTTCTATCATTTCAGTCTCCTGATGAGATGCTATTCCAGCTTATTTTCCTCAGGCTGCTTTGCTCACCAAAGCAAGTAATTAGAGTAGCAAATAATAGATCCAGAGTCCCAAATTAACTTTCAATATTGTCATCTTTTTGCTAGTGGCTAAAACAATTCTTACATTGGTAAATCTATATACCTTACTGCTAAACAGCTATTAAAATAAATGGTTGGGTAAAAACCATTTTCAGCATCCTTGTTCTAAAATATGCCATTTTTGTGAAAATTAAATGGCATACTAAGTGATCAGCAGGTTCCTCTGGTTAAATATTCTTTTTAATTGCTCACTGGTTCAGTCCACATGTGTTTTACCTACAGAAGCTCTTATGTCAGGGAGTGTCTCCAACTTATGGCATGATGGCAAGTTTTGTGTTTACATTAATAGTTTTCAAAGATTAGTGGGTTATTCTCAATGTGTGGGGCAAGTTAGTATAAAGAGTATCATAGTTTTTGTTTTAAGGAGAATTTTCTTTTTTTCTTTAAAGTGTGATGGCAATTACAATCCTCAATATCTAGCTCAGTGTTTTCCAGCAAACCAGTTTTTTCTGCTTATAAATAACTTTTTTGCAAAATTAATGTGTTAATTTATAGGTTGGATAAAAAGAACCATATATGTAAGAGTATATTATATTTAATTTTTATATGATATTACTATATACAAAAAAGTGTTTAATATAGGCAAATGATTTAAACTGAATGAAAAATTTAATGAACATGATTTTTTTTGTTTCATAGTTGAGTTGAAGCTTTTGCTTTTTATTCTGCTATACAACATCTAAAAATTCTAAAGTATTGGAATTTCCAACAAAGAAATGACATTTACTGAACATTTTAAAGTGATTGCAACAGCTGTGGGTAATTGTTCAAATTATGCTGGTATTTATGGACAAGGTGTAATCCTTCTATACTCAAAACAGCAAATAAACTTCTGGAACAATATAAAGCCAAAAAGTAAATAAAATGGATAGATAAGTAAATAACTAAACCCCCGAAACCTGCAAAACTAAGCTCCATGCTTAGTTGTGTTCACAAAGTCATAGCAATTTAACAGCGATGGGACTGCATCCAGTATTCATGCTCTACGGTAATGTTAAACTTATGAAGTTCCCTGTCAAAATCAGTTTTAAATTTGTGTACGTCACTGAATTTTTGCCAAGGCTATGAGAATAAAAGCTGTCTATCAGCAATTTTGATAAAGGTTTTAATAAAATTTGCAAATAATAAGCTTCTCAATGTCTTTCTACAGCTGTCCGCACATGATGTAAGAGTAAAGCTCCTGTTGTCCACTTCTCCCAACTGGTGAACAAGTTAAAACTGCTACTAAAAGTGTTATAAGAGGCTGTGATCCATAAAATGTTTATCAACTCCTGCATAGACCCTATTGAGCTATTGACTTTCTTATGAAGAGTTAAATACTTTGTCACTTATAATAGCCATGGCATGGGTTTTAACCCAGAAGAAGACATTATATAAAGTAGTCTGTAATATATTTTCAGCAGGACTGATCTGTCATGCCCTAAGAAGATTTAGTCAAACTCTGGTCCAACTCTGAATGTCTACTTTTCAATTAATAACTTGTCAGTTGCTTTGTCAGTCACTACATAACAGCCGGGATGAAGCACTTCTCTGTGTCTACAGCACCTTTGTGCTGATAGCAAGGAAGCAGCTTCTTTGGCACCTTTTGAAAGATTTTCTGAGTTTATTAATAACTTTCTCTACACAGATCATGAACTGTTTTAGAAAACATGGCATTTTAGGACTTACGCAGAGCCAACCTGCTTTTTAGTATCTTATTACTTTTCCCAGGAGTGCATAAACACATCAGAATATCTGTCCCAGCAGCACCCTCAGTGTTCTCCTGTGTCTCTCCATTTTCTACCCTATATTCTATATAATGGACTGAAAGGAAGAGTTGATGAGCAGGTATCACACAGATCATGCTAGAGAAACTAACATTTTTTCACTACAATCGTGAATTATTTAGACTTAAAATGTTGCATAAAACCAACTCTATTTCAACTAAATGTCAGCAAAAGATCTAAAAATTACCAAGGAATCTATTTTCCACATTTCTCTACTTCTTTTTTCTTTTTAAGGGAAATTGTTTTGAACATGTGGGTATCTCTTTACCAATTAAAAACTGAACAACCAAGTAAATCTTTTAATTCTATGAGAAACATTCACTCTTTTGATCATCTTGTGAAATATGTTTTTCATAATTTTGCTGAAAGCTAAAAATTCTAATTGAGTGCTATCTCAGAACAAAATGTTTCATAACTGTAGCTATTTTCATATTATTAACAACCCATGTTCCAACATTACTTCATGCCTTAAACA
>WEIT01039836.1:0-31341 GCA_013389985.1 Dryoscopus gambensis
AGAAACAAAGTATGGGCTGCACACGCACAAAGTGTTCCTCACGCAACAGTTCCCTCAAAAGACCCGGAGCTCGGCTCCGGAGCAATTCTTATGTCCTTTCTCCATTCGCTGATTGGTCCTCTCTTGATCCTCTCATTGATTGGCTCGTTGTAGGGGTTTCTATTGGTCCATACCAAAATTCATTCCTGGCCAATCATTTTCTGAGGGCGTCGAGTGATTGATTAATTCCTCCTCCTATCACAGTCCTTTCAGATGCAGTCACTCTCAGTGGTGTAATCCCTTCCAATCACTACCCCCCTTCTAGATGATTCCATCCCTTGATGTCTTTCTAGTAGCCTTTTTCCATAACAAACCCGTACAGCACGCAGCGCTAATAATTATCTTAATTAATAGTAAAATAGTATCATAAAATTCATTAATAGTGCAACAATTTAACTTACACTTAATTTATTTTAACAATATGATTATCATTTTATTAGCCGTACACATCTCTTGATATCTATATTTGCATAACCTTCAACTTTTAATAACAATTTTCCATAACCCTAAATTTTGTCTATAACAGTGGGAAAACCAATTCCCTGTTTGAGGAAAGCACCGGCTCCAAAGCAGCGAGGAGAGAAATCTCACTTTGCCCCCACCCCGTGCCAGGGTTGGAGTGGGAAATATGGGAAATAAAGTGGCTTTTCCCAGTTTCCGTTATCCACTGCCGCTAAAACACAGATACAAGAATTCTTTTCTTCATGCTCAGAGCAAAGATTATTATCAAGAATGTTAAGGGAGGTGAGGTTATTACTATTAATTAATTGTTATTCATTTCAGCGAGGCGATGCTGCCTTTTACAACAGCTGGCGGGATTTTGGGGGGTGTCCTATGCAGGACCTTGATGATCCTTGTGGATCATGCCCAGTTCAGGACCTGCAGTGATTTCCTTTGCCCTGCCCCTGCCGGGGGTGGCAGGGCTGCCACGAGCAGTGGCTGGGCTTTGATGTGACCCAGGGATGGGTCAGAGCAGAGGATGCTGAATTCTCGAGCCAAAACTTGGAATCCGACACCAGTTTTCCATGAAACGCCTCCTAAAGTTTTCAAAGTTGTTGAATAATATCAGATTCAAAGGCTCTGAAGCCTCTAATTCTCCAACAACAACAACAAAGCCACGGTGACACGATGTGTTCAGCCCCATTTCTAATAACATTACTTTTGAACAATGAACAGCGTGTTCTGCTGGAAATACCTGGGAACATCAAATTGGGCCCTGTGAGCCTCATAAAAATGCAGCTGATAAAAAGCCAGTGATGCAAGGGAACACCATTAGCAAAAGGCTCAGAAAGCAAAAGGGACATTTGGCTTTAATGGTAATTGCAAAAACAGCCTCCTATTAAACATCATTTCCAATTAAATCATCAAAATCGACTTTGTAGCATGCTGGCTGAAATGATTCGAGGCGGTTTTGGAGAGCTGGGTGCTTTTTGTTCAGGGGAGGGCCTGGCTTTGGTGCCCGGCTCCCGAAGCGTGGCATTACCCCTGCTTTAGGATTGGCGTCGTTAATTAGCCCCTAATTAGCAGTAATTGTGCAGTCCCCACTCGGGTACACATCCCACTTGTTAAAAGAGGAACTTCTGGACACTTGGGGGGAAATTCAAAGCTAAATTGAAATTCGAGTTGTGCTTTAAACTCCCAGGGATGACTTTTCACGGTGAGGGTGGGAGGGCAGAATTTGGCCCTTCTGCTTTAAACCCCTGCTTTAAAGGCTATTTGTGCATCTCAGATTTGCTCCTTGATTAAAAAGTTACAGGGGCCCTGCTGGATGCCACAGATTGCTGGGATTTGATCCCTTTAAATGAGAAAACGCTGGGGAAAAGAAATCCTTTTCCTCCAGAATTCCTCCCTCCTGCTCAGTTTTAGAGCAGTCTCTTTAGGAGAGCTTGGAAATAAATCCTGGGATTTCCCCTCGAAACAAAACTGGTGGGAAAGGCCATGACTTCAGGTCCAAGGGGTTTGCCCCCCCTGCCTGGGTGTGGATTTTTTTCCCTAATATTGTCATTTTTTGCCATTTTGCTGTCTTATGTTCTGGACGCTCTGGTTTTGTGGAGCCTTTTGGGCTGACTGGATTCATTTTGTAGCAGATTCATCCTGGTACAGGCTCTGCTCTCTCCTAAACCCATCTTGAGCCTCTAAATCCACAATGGGATGGGTGCAGGTGACTGTGCTGGGGTGAAGCTTTGTGATCTTCCCAAATCCCTCCAGCAGGAGCTCCTGGCCAGGTGGGAATGTCCCTCTGGAGGTGAAAATCTCTTGTCAAGCTCTCATTTCACTGCTGCTTTCAGGAGCCACCCGAACCCAAAGTGAGCAGGGCAGGAGGGAGCAGCTGAAGGGCTTTCATGGGGATTAAAGATCCCTCACAGTTTTCTGGGCCCCCAATCCCAGAGGAGTCCCTGTGGTGTTCCTGGGATGGGGAATGGCTGACATGGGAGCAATTGGCCTCTTTCCCTTGGAAAATCCAAGGAATCCTTAATCCGAGCTCTCAGCAGGGCTCTGCTGTGGTTTGTGACTTGTCCCCAGCAACTCCAGGCCTGAAATAATCTTTATTTGGCACGAACCCCGCTCCTGCCACCTCNATGCAGTCACTCTCAGTGGTGTAATCCCTTCCAATCACTACCCCCCTTCTAGATGATTCCATCCCTTGATGTCTTTCTAGTAGCCTTTTTCCATAACAAACCCGTACAGCACGCAGCGCTAATAATTATCTTAATTAATAGTAAAATAGTATCATAAAATTCATTAATAGTGCAACAATTTAACTTACACTTAATTTATTTTAACAATATGATTATCATTTTATTAGCCGTACACATCTCTTGATATCTATATTTGCATAACCTTCAACTTTTAATAACAATTTTCCATAACCCTAAATTTTGTCTATAACAGTGGGAAAACCAATTCCCTGTTTGAGGAAAGCACCGGCTCCAAAGCAGCGAGGAGAGAAATCTCACTTTGCCCCCACCCCGTGCCAGGGTTGGGGTGGGAAATATGGGAAATAAAGTGGCTTTTCCCAGTTTCCATTATCCACTGCCAAGCTGCTGCTAAAACACAGATACAAAAATTCTTTTCTTCGTGCCCAGAGCAAAGATTATTATCAAGACTGTTAAGGGAGGTGAGGTTATTACTATTAATTAATTGTTATTCATTTCAGCGAGGCGATGCTGCCTTTTACAACAGCTGGCGGGATTTTGGGGGGTGTCCTATGCAGGACCTTGATGATCCTTGTGGATCATGCCCAGTTCAGGACCTGCAGTGATTTCCTTTGCCCTGCCCCTGCCGGGGGTGGCAGGGCTGCCACGAGCAGTGGCTGGGCTTTGATGTGACCCAGGGATGGGTCAGAGCAGAGGATGCTGAATTCTCGAGCCAAAACTTGGAATCCGACACCAGTTTTCCATGAAACGCCTCTTAAAGTTTTCAAAGTTGTTGAATAATATCAGATTCAAAGGCTCTGAAGCCTCTAATTCTCCAACAACAACAACAAAGCCACGGTGACACGATGTGTTCAGCCCCATTTCTAATAACATTACTTTTGAACAATGAACAGCGTGTTCTGCTGGAAATACCTGGGAACATCAAATTGGGCCCTGTGAGCCTCATAAAAATGCAGCTGATAAAAAGCCAGTGATGCAAGGGAACACCATTAGCAAAAGGCTCAGAAAGCAAAAGGGACATTTGGCTTTAATGGTAATTGCAAAAACAGCCTCCTATTAAACATCATTTCCAATTAAATCATCAAAATCGACTTTGTAGCATGCTGGCTGAAATGATTCGAGGCGGTTTTGGAGAGCTGGGTGCTTTTTGTTCAGGGGAGGGCCTGGCTTTGGTGCCCGGCTCCCGAAGCGTGGCATTACCCCTGCTTTAGGATTGGCGTCGTTAATTAGCCCCTAATTACAACCCAGCAGTAATTGTGCAGTCCCCACTTGGGTACACATCCCACTTGTTAAAAGAGGAACTTCTGGACACTTGGGGGGAAATTCAAAGCTAAATTGAAATTCGAGTTGTGCTTTAAACTCCCAGGGATGACTTTTCACGGTGAGGGTGGGAGGGCAGAATTTGGCCCTTCTGCTTTAAACCCCTGCTTTAAAGGCTATTTGTGCATCTCAGATTTGCTCCTTGATTAAAAAGTTACAGGGGCCCTGCTGGATGCCACAGATTGCTGGGATTTGATCCCTTTAAATGAGAAAACGCTGGGGAAAAGAAATCCTTTTCCTCCAGAATTCCTCCCTCCTGCTCAGTTTTAGAGCAGTCTCTTTAGGAGAGCTTGGAAATAAATCCTGGGATTTCCCCTCGAAACAAAACTGGTGGGAAAGGCCATGACTTCAGGTCCAAGGGGTTTGCCCCCCCTGCCTGGGTGTGGATTTTTTTCCCTAATATTGTCATTTTTTGCCATTTTGCTGTCTTATGTTCTGGACGCTCTGGTTTTGTGGAGCCTTTTGGGCTGACTGGATTCATTTTGTAGCAGATTCATCCTGGTACAGGCTCTGCTCTCTCCTAAACCCATCTTGAGCCTCTAAATCCACGATGGGATGGGTGCAGGTGACCGTGCTGGGGTGAAGCTTTGTGATCTTCCCAAATCCCTCCAGCAGGAGCTCCTGGCCAGGTGGGAATGTCCCTCTGGAGGTGAAAATCTCTTGTCAAGCTCTCATTTCACTGCTGCTTTCAGGAGCCACCCGAACCCAAAGTGAGCAGGGCAGGAGGGAGCAGCTGAAGGGCTTTCATGGGGATTAAAGATCCCTCACAGTTTTCTGGGCCCCCAATCCCAGAGGAGTCCCTGTGGTGTTCCTGGGATGGGGAATGGCTGACATGGGAGCAATTGGCCTCTTTCCCTTGGAAAATCCAAGGAATCCTTAATCCGAGCTCTCAGCAGGGCTCTGCTGTGGTTTGTGACTTGTCCCCAGCAACTCCAGGCCTGAAATAATCTTTATTTGGCACGAACCCCGCTCCTGCCACCTCCTTTTGACAGATGACCACACGGCCAGTGAATTCCCCATGGAATTCCCCGTGCTGCTGCCCGGTCCAGGCGTTTCCAGCAAGTTTTATCTTTGTCAGGCTTCCTGAAGAAACCGGATTTCGTGAAGCCAGAGAGCTTTTTCTTTAGTATTTTTTTGTCTCCCCACCTGTTCGTTGAGGGGCTGAGTTTGATTTTTATTTGTTTCTTTATTTTAATAACGGCAGGTGGGAGAGAGCAGAGGGGGAGCAGGGAAATGAATCCAACTCGGCAAAGCTGAACTTGGCTTTTTATCCGGCAGCCCAAGCAGGAAGGAAACCCCTCGGATTTGGCCTTTCTGAAGTGTTTTGAAGTAAAAGGGGAGGGTTTAAAGCCAGATTTAAACTGGGCTTAGTGGGTGGCAGAACCAGGGTTTAAAGGGACAAAAAGAAGCTGGGAGGGATAACCCAAGTCCTCTCCGTTATGGAATGTGATGTTCTGAATGACATAGCCATGTCCAAAAAAAAATGCATCCCGTGGGGTGATTGAGGATTTAGTGAGATTACCTTTAATCTTCCTCAGCCCATAAAAAAAAAGAAAATAGAATAGATCCTTTCTTCTTAGAAAGACAATGACATTTGATACGTTTGCCGGAGCTGGAAAATTGGCCCAGTGTGTTTCATGTCATGATTACATCTGAAACCTCCACGAGCTGAGACGCTGAACTTTGTCTGCTTTGCCTTCCCGCAGCCAGGGCTAAATGCGTTTTCCTCTTAAGCTCCCTGAAACTTTTTTTATTGGGCAGAAGGTTTGGGAATGGGGCTGGTGATGGGAATGAGCACGAGGACAGGGGTGCTGCCGGGTTCTTCAGGTCAGAAAAATCAGCTTCAAACAGAACCATATTTACCTGTGGCGGTGGTTAACGAGCTGCTGCAGCCTCGGTTTTCATTACCTCATTTCCTTATTTTTTTATCCCCCTTTTGTGTTTCTTATGATTCTACCTGTGCATTTAGAGTGGAAATAAAATTGCTCCAAGTGTGTCTTTGGAGAGGTCCCATCAAGGATCGTGGAGAGATCCCATCCTATTTTTGAGCTGGAATGTAGGTGGTCCAACTCTGAGGATGCTGAGACCCCTGGATCAAATTCCTGGTTCTGGCAGCACTTGGAGGGCTCCAGGAGAAAAATGCTCTCCTGGATAATTTTTTATTTTATTCTAATTTGTACTTTTGTTAGGCAATAATAACTTGTGTCTTTCTCAGACTGCCACTTCAAAATGGGATAAAATTCCCTCCCTGTCTTGGTGGTTGGGAGGTTGTCAGATAATTGCTGAGGCTGTGTTCCTTTGCATTGGGATTCAGAATGAAATCCCATTGCTCTGGATTTGGATTCAGAATTAAAGCCCACTGCTCTGGACTAGGATTCAGAATTAAAACCCATTTATCTGGATTGGGGTTCACAATGAAATCCCATTCCTCTGGGCTGGGATTCAGAATGAAATCCCATCGCTCTGGATTGGGATTCAGAGTGAAAACCCATTTATGTGGATTGGGGTTCACAATGAAATCCCATTCCTTTGCACTGGGATCAGAATTATTTCCTACCCATTACTTTGGACTGGAACTGAGGATGAAATCCCATTCCTCTGGATTGGAATTGAGGATTGTCTTGGGGAGACTTTATGCTGTTGTATACAACAACATAAAGTCACCCCAAGACGTGGATGAAATCCCATTCCTCTGGATTGGGATTCAGAATGAAATCCCACCCATTACTTTGGATTGGGATTGAGGATGAAATCTCATTCCTCTGGGCTGGGATTCAGAGGGAAATCCCATTTCCCTGTGATGTCCCACTCAGATCTCACAGCCGGGTTTGGGCACTGCATCCTGAAGATTCAGATTTTAATCTCAATTTAAATTTTGCTCCTATAAATCCAGGTATTCCCTAAAATTCTGGCATTCCTGTCTCCCCTCTGTCAGGGTGCCACGGGTGCAGCCAATTAACAAATGATGTTTTATTAACTCATTAAAATATTAATCCCTGCCTTGATCCAGGCGGCTCCTGGATAAATTTGCAGCCTCTAAAACCAGAGTTGAGGGAGAGCTTGTGAAGAAAAAGGAGAAAATTGCAGATGATCCCACAAAACTCCAGGAGCAGGAGGTGTAACCACAGACAAACCCTGCACTGACAGATTTTGAAACAATATTTAATTTATTTGCTTTTTCAAGTTGGCCTCGTGGCTCTTGTTTTGGCAGCCTCCTGCTGAGGGGCCCTGGTTTAGCTCCCTCATGTTTGAGTTGCTGCTCTGCTCCCTCCTGCCGCCACATTTTCCGATTTTTCTGGTACTTCCAGTCGGGAACGATACAGCTCTGGAAAATGTCATGTATTTTTCAGAGCTGTAAAGTTTGTTAATGGATATTTCATCATAAATCTTCCTCTAAACAGCAAAACAACTGCCCTGGCTGTCCCGAGCAGCATCTGGCACCAGAACTTTGCGTGTTTTCACCTTTCGGAGTGTTTGCAAAGTCAGAACGTGAGACTTCTTGTTTTTCCACCAGGGAACGAGGCTGTTTGGTGGCGAAAGATCCATAAATTTAGTCTGAGCAGAACCTTGGGGTCTCCGGGATGTGCCACGCGTGGAAACGCATCATTGGGATGGCACCGTTCTTCTTTTCACCTTCCGAGAAAAGCCACCCGTCTGCAGCCCCGCGAAAATATCCCAGATGGGAATGGAAAATCCTATGGATGGCAGCAGCTCTCCCAAGAAAATGTCGGCAAGGCCGCTCCCCTCCTTGTTCCCTTTCCTTCTCACCACCGTGAGAAATACGGATCAATCTGGGGTTCACGGAACACACAGAACAGGAAGTTGGAAGGAATCAGAGCTGCGAGAATTCTCATAGATTTCCTGCTTCGATAAAATCTGAGATTTGCTGATCCAGGTTTAAAACCTTGATCTGCGTTTTCTGTAGGAATTTCCATTATTCCATCAAAATCCAGGTGGATTTATCAGCCCAAGGAGGACTTTTTGAATCTTGATCTGCGTTTCCTGTAGGAATTTCCATGATTCCATCAAAATCCAGGTGAATTTATCAGCACAGGGAGGACTTTTTGAATCTTGATCTGCATTTCCTGTAGGAATTTCTGTGATTCCATCAAAATCCAGCTGGATTTAGCAGCACAGGGTTTGGTGGTGGGCACACAGTTGCAGAAAACACCCCAAAAACCTCCTGGGATAAATGATGAACAAACAGTGACCAGCCTCAGTTTTTATCTGGACTTGCCCGCCCTGCTGCAAAATTCGGGAATATTCAATGTGAGATTTGTGATTTGTGTGGCGAAAACATCCCATTTCTTGGGGAAAAAGCTGGAGAGGCACCTGAGGGAAGGGAGCTTTGGTGGGGGTGGAATTCCTGCCGTGTGAGAGGCGCAGAGCAGTGAGGGATTGGTCCAAAACGTGCCGAGCCCTCAATCAAATCCTTCATTCCCCCTGATTTCTGCGGTTGGAGCTGGGTTTTCCACTCAGCTGCGCCCCCTCCCTGGTCACATTCTGGGCAGTTAAATGAGCTCTGATTGCTCCCAGCCAGCCCTGGCTCCCGTTTTATTTGGAAACATTCACCTTAGAAATGGTTAATTACTCACTCGGCTCCTCCCGATCCCTCCCAACCACTTTTTTTTTTCAAGTTTTCTAATTTCCACTGCCATGACTGGGCAGCTGTAAATCCCAGCCCAGCTGCAGCCACTGATCCCCTCTAACCCTTTTTTTCTCTTAGCTGTAATTTCAGCTATAAGCTCGACAATAAGCCCATCTCCTAATCTCAGCATGAACAAATGGAAAATGGTCAAATGACGCACGATTTTAAGCTTCTTGCTGTATAAATTAGACAGAGTGCGTCAGTTCACCGGAATACTCTGACCTTTTCTCCTTAAAAATATTAGGGGGGAAGGTCTGGGAGCCCTAAGTTGAGTTCTCTGTATTTACAGCGAGCATAAGGTACCAATATGGACAGAAATAAAGGAGCTGCTGCTTAAAATATAAGGCGGAGAGGAAGCCAGGGCAGAGAGGGAGGAATGCCAATAAAAGCCAGACTGTTGTGAGCTTTCAGCAGCTAAACTCACTTTATATTTGTACAGGATATTATTCCCCATCCTTCAGTGCAAAAAACAGGGGTCTACCAGCCGCCTGTGGGATTTAAAATTGAACTTCTAATTGCTTTCATCAGCGCCGGTCCCTTATTTCAGCCGGGGTTTGCCACCGGGTGAATTTGCCCCAGGGGGAGGCTCTTGGGGTGGGGGGAAGCAGAGCTGGGCTGGGAGCAGGAGCTGGGGGATGTGGCACGGGAGGATGGAGCCCGTCAGCACCACGGGCTTGGGGTGCACCCGCTGGGAATCCATCCTCCAGCTGCAGCTCCCGAGGGGCCGAGCGGGGAGGAGAGCTGGGCTTAGGAGCTGATCTTGCTGTTGGAAAACTCCCCCTCCCCTGCCCGTGCTCTGCTTTCCCTCCCCTCGGTGCTGGTGGTGTTGTGTCGCTTGGGTTTGGGTTCAGATCAACTTCTTTCGGGAGCTGAAGTTGAAGAAAT
Source organism: Dryoscopus gambensis (assembly GCA_013389985.1). Lineage (NCBI taxonomy): Eukaryota > Metazoa > Chordata > Aves > Passeriformes > Malaconotidae > Dryoscopus > Dryoscopus gambensis. The sequence goes on from WEIT01039836.1 coordinate 9,550, forward strand.
GCTAATTTTTGAGGCCCTTTCCACCCCTGACCATTTGTCCTGGGTTACCATGTATTCTATTTCCATCTTCATGAGCTATTGAAAATCAGGTGTGGCAATGTTCCCTGCCTCCTCCCTCTGGGCTATCTGCTGTTAATGGGCCCATCAGTGCCTTATCTCATAACTCACCATCCCACTGTGAGATGCTCTGCCCTGGGGGAGGAGCTGGGCATTCCCACCTGGATAAAAGGTTGAGAATTTTGCAACAGAGCCAGAGCCTTTCCCACTGGATTCCCAGAGGAGAGGAGCTACACAGCCACCACTGGACTTTTCTGAGGAAGACCAGACCTTTTCTACAAGATCACTGCTTCAACAAAATTACATCTGCCAATTCAGGAGGACTGCAGCCACCATTTAATCGGACTGCTACCAACTCCCTGTGACAACAGCGTGTCAGGGTATATTTCTGACTCTGTCAGTGGTTTGTTTTGTTTTGTTTTGTACTCTTGCCGTTGGTTTTTTTTGTTTGTTTGTTTGGGGTTTTTTTCAGTTTTCCTAGTAAAGAACTGTTATTCCTATTCCCATATCTTTGCCTGAGAGCCCCTTAATTTCAAAATTCTAATAATTCGGAGGGAGGGGATTTACATTTTCCATTTCAAGGGAGGCTCCTGCCTTCCTTAAGCTGACACCTGTCTTTTCAAACCAAGACACCATTCTATGAGGAAAACCAGCATTTGTTAAACTCGGGTGGGTCGTGTTTTGTGTGTGGGCATCGTTTTAGACAGCAGACAACACTTCACAAAAACCTCTCTCACTGTATGTCAATTGAATTTTAAAATAATTGCTTCTCCTTTTTCTGGACGGAATTTCAGATTGATTTATTTTAGGGGAACCTTTCAATCCAATGTAAGTGGTGCTTGTTAAGCGTTTTTCTCTCTGGGTTCTGTGCCAGGCCCTCTGTTGGTTCTGGGCTTCTCCCTGTCCTTCACTTCACATGAAATGAGTTGTTTCATTATTACTATTATTATTGTTGTTGTTGTTGTTATTATTATTATTATTATTATTATTATTATTATTACTACTATTACTATTATTGTTATTATTATTATCATTATTATTATCTTTTCTTGGCTTAAAGGAAAATGATTCCTGTTGTGGAGAGAGAAATGAAAGGGAGAAAAATTACCAGGATCTGGTTGTGGAGGCAAGGTTGAATTTTAGCTTTATGAACCACCCGGAACCCAAGGTTTTATCTGAGCGGAAATGTTAAAAAATACAAAATAATTTGGAAAAAAATTGTCTTTGTTTAGCTGTCGGTGTTCTCTGAGGAAGGAGGAGATCACTTGGTTTGTCTGAATTGAATCGTGGAGTCGTTTAGGTTGGAAAAGACCTTGAAGACCATCAAACCCAACATTGAACCTGGCTCTAAGTCCACTAAACTGTCCCCAAGTGCCACTTTGGTGTGTCACCATCCACAGAGGTCTTCAAAACCTCATCCAGCCGCCAGTGGTGGCCCTGGTGATCCCCTGGTGACGATTTTTGATGTCGCCACTTCTGACAAGGTCCCCACGTCCTCCTCCTCCCCTGCTCAGGGTGGCAGTGACTGAGTGGTGGCAGAGGCTGAGGAGAGGGGACCGAGGCTCTGTCACAGCCCTCTGGGCTCCCCATTTCAGGTTTCCAGAAGCTGCTGCTGGGATCGTTGTCCCCTTGTCCCAGGATTTGCTGTGGAATTCATTAACGCAAGCCCTGACTCGAGCTGTGGATGGTGAAAGGCACAGGGGCACAAACGTGCTGGAAAAACGAGCTTTGGGAGGGGCGAAGAAAAGGTGGAAAACTTCCTAAAGTGAAACTGCAGATTCTTAAAGGTGCAGGGCTGCACTGGGGAGCCCTTGCAACTCTAAACCCAGCATGCGTGGATGTGTTTCCATCACAAGAAAAATGTTCTGCGGAATTTGTTTCCTTCTAAAACTTCTTGAGCTGAGCGGGGATGAAGCTCCAGGCCACTCCAAAGCCTCCTTGCTGTTCCTTAAATCTACTCCTGCACAGAAATTTACCTGTATTTATCGATTTCTCACCACTTTTACCTCAGGTTTTGTCCTAAATTCTCCTCCTTGTGGCGTGGATGGAGCCCCAGGACTTCACCTCCCTCACACCCATCGGCTCATTTTCAGGACCTGCTGGTTAATGCATTATTGAAAGCTGCTCTTTATTTTTAAACTTTCCAGGAAGTTAAAAATAGACCTGATCCTTTTCATTCTCTTATAAATAAAGAGCAGCTCGGGGCTGCTGTGTGCAGTGAATCCATTGGTTGGGGATTCCAGCTGGGGAACGCATCAGTTCGCTCCATCAGGGGCTATTTCTGCCTTCCCTAAAAAAATTCCATCCTGGTTTTTGGCCATTCCCTTCTCTCAGGATTAGGAAGTCAGGCAGGGCTCCTGTCCAGCTTAAAGCTACTCGAGCATCACGGATTGAGCTTGGATTCGTTTGGGTACCAGGAGATTGAGTGGATGCTCAGCAGAAGCACTTTGATTTTTTTATTAAATTTTTTATTAAATGTATTTTAATAAAGTCCCTCATTTTTTTTTCCGGAATATTCTGAGGCCATAGAGATCCGGTAGAATGAACATTTCCTTTTAAAACTCAACACCATAAAGAATGAAAGTATCTTTTAACAAAGAAATTCTGTCCTCTTTTTGCTTTGAGCTGGGTGTTGTTCAGGAGCACGAACCCCATCCCATCTGACTGTGGAATAATCTGCCATAAAACTCCCTTTATTCCACCTTTAAAAATCCTTTATTTCACCCTAACCCCCCCTTCATTTCACCCTAAAATCCCCTTATTTTCACCTCTAAAAATCCTTCATTTCACCTTTAAGAAATCCTTTATTTCACCTTAAAAACCCATTTATTTCACCCTAAACCCCCCTTTATTTCACCTTTAAAAAGTCCTTTATTTCACCTGTAAAAAAATTATTTATTTCACCTTAAAAAATCTTTCATTTCACTTCAAATCCCCCTTTATTTCACCTGTAAAAAAATTCTTCATTTCACCCTAATAGAAATCCTTCATTGCACCTTTAAAAAATCCTTTATTTCACTTTAATCCTCCCTTTATTTCACCTCAAAAAACTCTTCATTTCACCTTAAAAAATCCTTCATTTCACCTTCAAAAAATGCTTTATTTCACCTTAAAAAACACCTTTATTTCACCTTAAAAAATCCTTTATTTCACCTTAAAAATACAATATAATTCCAGGTTATTTTTATGGCTGCCATGGTCTCGCTCTGCTATTCCTGTGCTCCTCACAGCTTTATGTGCTGCTCTCCCCCAGCAGGTGCTTTCCGGCCGTGTGCCCGCCCAGCCTTGGTTGGGATGCTCTGGATCCACTTTTGGGACTCTTCCCCCATCTTGCTGCTCCTAAAAGCTGTTGGGACCCAGAACACCCCCCTGGCTGCCCTGGGGGCTCAAAGACCCCAGCAGGAGGGTCCCAGACCCGGGCTGACAGCCCAAAAAAGCACAGCCTTTGACCTTAGCCCATGGCAAAAGTTGCCAACCTTACCAGAAGAATTACAGGCTACGAAACTGTAAAAAAGATAGTCATATAATGTATCACGGGGTGAAAACCATGAAATTTACGATTTCCAAAATGGAGGATTTTGGGCGGTGCCCTTGATGTCCTTTGCTTCTTTCTTCTTCTTCTTTATCCTCCATGTTCTGCTGTGGCGGTGGCACAAGTGCATTGGTCAAGGTAGACCTGACCTTTTCTAAATGAATTGGTATAGATTTATAAACAAGGACACGTTTCGGGAGATGGTTGGGTCCCCAAAACCCTAGAAAAGGTGTGAGCCGGCCCATCCAGCGGGCGGTTTGCAGGGCATCTCAGGNTCCGTCTTTTAAGAAAAAGCCTAAAACAAACTGAGAAACAAATAGCCGGGCAACAAAGGTCTGGGCAACCAGCCCGTGACAAAAAGCCATGGCCAAAAATGTCATCTGTGCCTGCCCTCTTCTGGGACACCTAAATCTGAGTCAGGGAAGCGGGGATACGAGAGGCTGGCGGGGAAACTCGGGCTGCGCTCCCAGAGCCATGCACAGAACGCAGCAGCTTCCAGTCCGGCCCAGTTCACACCCTGACCCCTCCGAATCCGCCTCCATCCTTCTCCCTCTGGGGCTGTCGGTTCTTTTCCCGAGCTTCCTGAAATGGTTGTTTCCAGCTTGGAGGGAGGTTTGCTGATTCAGAACGCTTTGGTTGGGTTCTCCGGGGTTTTTTGGGAGTGTGTGTGAGCACCGGAGCCCCTTGGCCGCTGGGAATTGGAATCTCTGTCTGCTTTTGGCTCGTTATTCCCTCTGCTGATCCTCTTGGCTCTCCCAGAAACCCATCCAAGGTCGGAAACCTCTCTGCTCGAGAAATAATTTATTTTTATTCGTTTACTTTTTTTTTAAAGAAAAGGAGTTCTCTTTTCTTCCTCGATTTTATTCTCCTTGCAGATCAAATATTCAAGTCCATAATTTATGGGCTTCTGCTCTGCACGCTGATGTTCACTCTGTTCATCCACTTAGTGCTGCAGCACAGGGAGAGGTTGTCTTGGATCTTGAAGCAATGAAAATGAATGGTCAGTGTTGTAAAATCAGTTTTGCAGTAGGAATGGGAATCTGAGTCTTTTTGGCTCCTTCCAAACTATGCTGGGTTGGTGGAATAGTGGGTTAGGAATTTTATCATTAATCCAAATTAATGGTTGCAGCAGCGAGCTGAAAACCAGCTTCTGCTTAATAAAATCAAGTAAAACTGATGCTGTAACTGGAGAAACATGGGTGCTTTCCAGATCCCAGGAAAACTGTGAGGTAAAATCACGTAAATTGGTGATTTCTGCACTGTTACTTTAACCTGGAATGGCAGAGGTGAGGTCTCACACCAGCAGAGATCATCACATGTTTAGGGAGTGAGGAACGAAATGGATTCTCCAAACCACAGAGGTCAGAGCATCCCTGGCAAAGCTCTGACAGGAGCAGAGGTGAAAGGAGGACCCTCTCTGCTTCCCAGGGGGTCAGGGGGAGGGAGCTGGAAACTAAACCCTGCTGGAAAAAATAACTGCTAGGCTGGAGATAAGTGAATAAAAATACCCTGCCAGCAAGCAGGGACAGCTGGGGCGCTACACCCAACGGCCAGCGTGGAAAAACAGGGCTGGAAAATAAATATCCCCACGGGGAAAAGGTTTGGCAGGTCCTCATTCCCACCCTGCTGTTACTGGAACCCACACGACAACACCTTGGGTTGGGCTGGGAGCTCGGGGAAAGGATGGGCAGGTTGGGCTGGCAAAAATTCCATGCTTGGGTCCTCCTGCTCTCCAGATTTCCCTGATTCTCAGCTGTAGGGCCTGGGGAACTTCAGCAGCAGAGGAGGAACGAGCATTTTAAAAAATGAGCAAGGTTAGGAACGAGCATTTTAAGGAATGAGCATTTTAAGGAACAAGCATTATTAGGAGCGAGCATTTTAAGGAATGAGCGTTGTAAGGAATGAGCATTTTGAGGAACGAGCATTATTAGGAACGAGCATTTTTAGGAATGAACATTTTAAGAAATGAACGTTTTAAGCAATAAACATTTTAAGCTTTGTCTTCATGCAGCTGCTGAAGGAACCTCTCTCTCCTTCAGGGCAGACGTGGCCGCTCTGCCTCCAGATCTTGAAATAATATGAGGGAGAGCTCCCTGGCTAATTATCCAAAATAGAACTAAAATCGGGATGCATCTGGATCCATCCCAGCAGTTGCAATGGTAATAACGCCTTAGGAAGATGATAATTCCAACTCATTACAAAAATCTCACTGAAATGGGAAATTCTGGCTAAAATAAGGCTGTGGAGGAGTTTGGATTTCTTAAGGGATGAATTTCAGTCCCTTTTTGGGGTTGTGGAAGTGCTGAGTGCTGGTCTCATCTTGAGTTGCTTCTACTCTTTAGCTTGGATTTTATAACGCCCTCCAAAAAATAAATACAAAAATGATTCCACAGCATTTCACCCATTTCTGACTCAAAGAAAATAAACCTTGGTAGGAATAATCTATAGCTTAATTGCATATATTATTTTATTGGCTGCAGACATGGGAGGATCCTCCAAGAGTATCAAAATCTCATTGGGTTTTCCATTATTAAACTTAAAAAACCAGGGGGTTTAATATCTGTATCCAGTTGAATCTTGTTTTGATGCTACTATGGTGATCCTGCCCTATCAAAAAATATGTAAGAATTAATCAGCCTTGCCTGGAAACTTACGGCAAGGAACAAAATGTTCATTCTTTCCCTACTACAAATGTGTGGTGGGAGACAAAGGTAACTGGGATAAAAATAGCAAAAATTGCCTCATTTCACAGTCAGATCCATCCTGAAAAAATATGCAGGTTTGTGCTGTTCTAGGTGGGAGCATCCTGGAGTGCTCTATAAATGGACACAGCATCCCAGGCAGGTTGACAACCCCGTGGAGCTGAAGGCACCAGCAAAATACGTAGAATTATTTGAAATATTTCTCCTTTAATCAAGGCGAGGAACGTGGAATTGTGGAGGGTTTTTGGTCTCGGAGAAGGATGTTGGCTGGTGGAGCTGAAAAAGCACATCTCAAATGAGGTTTTCATGGGCTACATGGTTCTAAAATCAGTCCCGAATACTTGGGAAAATTTAAAAAAAATTATTAGAAATTATAAAAATGGGCGATAAAATGGAAAATCCCAACCAGCTGAGCAGGATTCCCTCCCAGCACCACACTGGGCAAGGCTCAGTGCTCCAGGTTATTATTAACCCTGTTGTTGGTGCTGTTTGGGAATTTCCAGGATGTCCAGTGGTAACTTTAGTCAGCATTGTCAGAAAAAAACCGCCACCTATAAACTATTTTCGACTTAAACACATCAACAGCTCCTCACGGGGTGCTTTGCAGGGCTCACTCAGGTATGGAGTTAAGCTCTCTGTTGGTAAAATAAAACCCCACCACAATATTTAGCTTGCAACTGTGCACTTCCAGCACGTAAAAAGTGATTTAATTTTCCATGGGGAGAGGGAAAATCAGGAGGGGCTTGTGCTGTAATTCCCAGGTGGCAGAAATGTTCTCTTGCCACTCTGACAAAGGCATTTAGGAAGATTGAGTGTTCAGCACCTGACAAGTGTTTGTCCTGTCAGGATTTTGATGAGGTTCACAGAGGGAAAAACAGGCATTATATTAATGAAGTGCTGTGCTAAGTGGGCTGCAGCAAGTGGAGTTTGTATAAATAAATGTATAAAAATAAAATGAGGGAAGATTAATGCCTGCAGTCATGAAGGCAAATGACTAAGCAAATAAATATGTAAACTGTCAGGGAGTGAGAATAAAGAAATCAAACATGGGGAAATTACGGTTTTACAGATCCAGCAGAGAAAATTGTCAGTCTGCGCTGCTCATTGAACTGCTGATCTTACTGGGAAAATGAACAGTGACAATTCCAATTAACTCCCAAAGCTTTCAGATCTGCTCAGTGACAGATCTGTAACCAGGGTCTTTACTCAGTGCTGCTGGGAGTCAATAACGTGGCAGAGGTCATGGCCAGGGCTAATTAAGAGGTTGTAATCAAGCTGAATCTGAGCCCTGCCCCAACATTCACTGAAGTTTAGGATAATCCTTCCCTCAGCCTCCAGTGGTGCTCACTCCTCCTGCTCGAGAGCTGCTCCACACAAACCACCCCTGAATCTGCTCCTGCAGGGAAGGCCCAGTTCTGGCAGCTCCTTAGAACTTCCAGTATTGATGAAATAATTCCCAAAATCATTTAGGTTGGAAAAGACCTACGGGATCATTGAATTCAAGCTGTGACCAATCCCCACCTTGTCCCCAGCTCAGAGCGCTGAGTGCCACGTCCAGGCCTTCCTTGGACACCTCCACCACCTTCCAAGGCCTGACCACCCTCTCCACGAAGAAATTCCTTCTGAAGAGCCACCAGAGTGTTGGTTAAATTATTTAGGATCACTGTGTGCTGTACATGACACATCTTGTAAGTGTGAAAACGAATTGTTGGCGCTTCTCCCCCAGCAATCTCTGGAGAGTGATTTGGCCTCGGCTCCGTCCCAGCTCCAGAGCTGCAGAGCCCTCACTGTTCTGGCCAGGAGTACAAACAATTTCCATTGTGCAGCTCAAGCAGAAACAAATATATACAAAGCTGTTGAATCTTGCACTTTTATGTGTTTTCATTTGGCACGGCGAGGTGTAATCATTAAACAAATGTGTTTATCTACCCGGGCAACTTTGATCTGGCGTGGGCAGTAAAAGCCTCGTTACTGCAGGGGGAGTGTGAAGAGTTCTCTGAGAACAAAGAGCAGAAAGCTGGTGCTGAGCCTGCCAGGGAGGGATTGGAAAGCCTTTCAGTGCCGTCCAACACCTCGGAGAGGAATTTTTATTCTTTATAATGTATCTCTTCCTAATTTACCTCTGGAATCACCCCATGTTATTAAAGCAAAAGGCGTTTTCGTTCCGTTGGGATGAGTCTGGGGGCAAGTCAAGGAGATTTATTGAGGGCAGATACGAGCTCATCCTACTCCTTGCTGCAGCCAAAAGCCACGTAGGGCTGGAGTTATCCGGGTCTGGGTCAGCACTGTGCGCTCAGCTGCATCTTTGGAAGATTTTGCTGTCTTGAAAGATGAGGGGCTCCTCTCACACCTTCAAACCATAAAGCAAAAGCCGTTACCTCGAGCACTCAGTGCCTGCCAGGTTCATCATCTGTCAGATTCTCCCATCTGCAGATGGTCCTGGGAGTTGGTGGGGCACAGGGAGCTCATGGTATCGCTTTGGTCCAGGTGTGAATCACTTCGAGTCCGAGGCGTGGCCAGTGGTGGGCGCAGATTCCCCACAAATCCTCCTTTTGCAGCTCTTCCCTTTTAACGAGTTACAAAACCCACTAATCCACTTTCTCTCCTTTTATTACGAGCTGCAAGTGTCCAAATATTTCCCCATCTGCCTCCTGACTGTACAAAGCGTTGCCTTTCCAGCCCAGTAAAACGGAGCATTTATGACATTCCAAAAGCTGTTGCCCATTAGCAGTTTCTCAGGCTTCGGAGTGTTTTGCAACCCAGCAGTCTGCCTAATGATTGAGGGGAAAACAACATAATCATGTGCTGACATTCCAAGTTATTTTATAAGCCACTTTTATCTGGGATGCACTTTTCCTCTCCCTGTGTTGGTCTAAAGCTGCTCCATCCTACTGAGCCCTAGAGGTCCTCCTTCAGCTGCTCTGGAGCTTCCCTATTTCAGCATATTCCCTCATCCTCCAAAGATAAATGGAATTTAGCTTATGGTAACTGTTATTAACTGTCCCGAGTCTCCACTGGAATTATCCCCAGAGGCACCTTCAGTTTAATTAAATATGTGTTGAACAAGTGAAAGCCACGGCTGGCTTTCTGCTGTGGAGAAGGGATGACACTGCTGGATAATTCATCTGCGGGGATGAATTATTGGATTATGATTAGGTCTAGGTTTAAAAATGGGATGGTGTCCCTCCTGTCCTGGAGGGCTGGGAGTGCCTGGGAAATAACACTTGGAGTCACCATCCCTAAAAGTCTTCCAAAAATGAGCAGATGTGGGATTTTGTGATGTGGTTTAGTGGGCGTGGTGATATTCAGTCAAAGGTTGGACTTGGAGGTCTTGGAGGTCTTTTCCAAGGTCTTTCAGAGGTGTCTCAGCTCCCAGATGTGAAATCCTCCCTGTGTTAGGAAGCCCTGGGTGCTGCTTCCGACTGGGGGGTTCATTCCCATTAAATTCCTTTTTTATAAGAGCTCCAGAGACATCCAGAGTGCCACGGTCACTCAACTCCCGGGTGAGAACATCTTGGGTCCTGTGCGGATCAGGCCACAAAACCATTTCCCCCTCATGGAGCAGCTATGCAGGATGGGAGAAGTCCAAAGAACACAAGAGTCTTGTAGCCCACATGTTCAGAGGTTCTCCTGCTGCTTCTGGACACTGGAAATAATTCCAGTTTTGCTCTGGGTGGAAGATGTGCCCCAAATAAGGCTCAAGAAGGTTTTTCAGGAGTTTTGCTGAAGCTGCCATAGGGCAGAGCTTCTCCTTGATTTCTGAGTTCTGGGGAGACTAAAAAGGTGTCAAACCGAGCTGCTGGGAAGCTACAGGCACACCCCGAAGTATAAACTGGGACTGGTTCCTGCAAGATTTTCCAAGGAAACCATTTTTCAGCTGCACCAAAAGCCCAGACTGGCTAAAATTCACATTTCTGGGCTACTTTTTACCAGAAACAGCCAAAGTGATCTTTTGCTGAGCTGAGATTTGCCTCACAAATAAAGCACAAATATATTTAATTGAAATTAGGAGCGTTCTCATCGTACCCAGAGAAGAAGGGGGAAAGAGGTGCAGAATCTAACCAGAATTCTACCAGTGTGCCCCCACCACGCAAATAAATCCTGCAAAGTCGTTTAGCCACGTTTTTATTCCTGGAGGATTTCTTTAATCCCTCCAAGAAAAGTTAGAGGATCAAAAGTGATGCTCACTTTTGACAGGGTTTTCATGGAAAGTCTGAGGCAGTGGAAAACAATTTCTTGGTTTGTTTTGTTGTTTTTATTTTAATGTCAGTGATATTTACAATTTGCCAATTCTGTGACATTTTCGGCAATTCCTACACGTGCCAGAAAATCCCAAACACCAACACTTGGATGCAAAGCGTGGGAACGGGGAGGGTAAAATGATAGGGGTTGTTTTATCTGGGAGCCAAGGCTGTTACCTTTAGATGAGATTGATCATTCTCAAAACAGATCAACAATTTCTGTGGGGAAAAGCTTTATAAAGACTATTGTCTTGTTAAACTATGGAAGAGCAGAACTTGAACTCTCTCTTAAGAGCATCTGTCCAAAGCTGTACAATTCTGTTTATGGTTATCCAACACGAGGCCAAACCACTGGGACTTCAAAAAAAGGATTTTCAGAAGAAAATAGAAACGCTCATTCATTCATTCCAGAAATGAAATTTAAAAATAATTAAGTAAATTGAAAAATAAGAAATTATTTCTGCATTGTTATATGTTCATAGTTTCCAGTGTTTAGATGTTAAAATTGTGGTCGGCTTTTCTTGGTGGCTGAACTAAAGAAAGAATAGAGGAGGGGGAAAAGGTCCAAAGGGGATTTCATTAAAGTATTAAAAGTTATGAGGGGCACAGCTGTCTGATCACTTCATTGTCCCTCGGGGAACAGTCAAGGGGTCAGGATTAATGACAACTACATTTAAAGCATGTCAAAGGGAAAATATCCGACGTGTTTAAGCAGCCTTCGGAATTAGCGGCTGCAGGAAGCCGCGGGAGGGGATGGTATAGTTTGACTTTTTAAAGGGCTGCATCACTTTATGAACAGCAATAGCTGGGAGGGAATATTTATATCCTGACACTTGACAGCTCTGAACTGAGCTGCAGGGCCGGGGTTTGGTGCTGGTCAAGCCTCGGCACAAACAGAAGTTATTGATGAGCAGCACGGCCCCGCACGCTGCTCACCCATAAACCTAAAGGGAACACGAGCATGTCTATAAATTAATCAACTCAATTAAATTTATCTTTTCCAAGAGTAGCTGATGAGATAGAGGAGTCTGAGTTTATGTCCAGATTAAGGCACGGCCACCATGAACTCTCTGTACCTGGGTGCTGGTGCCCCGTTGCTCCTTTAGACTCTGCCTCACTGCTGCAAAAAAAGAGCAAAATGTACAAAAACCCCCCCAAATTCCAGTGTAAATCTCTGCAACACAGCCTGAATCTCCATGGCTAATTCCTGTGGCACCCTGCACAGTAAAATGTGAGTAAATGTGGGGGTTTTTTTCCCCCAGAATTGATCTTTATTGCTTCTGTAGCAACACTTATAACATCACAGGAGTTAACAAAGAGGCTGAGCCAAGGAACTTGCGAGCAGTGAATAAAACGTTACCTAGAGCAGCCCATTGATGGAAATAAAATCCAGTGAGCTCCTGGGGTTATTTTCTAATCTTGTTTGGCTCCTGCAGAAAACCTGCCTGTCTCCAACCCTCTGCTGCAGCCAGGGAGTGTGAGTCAGGCCCAGGTTTGAGAGTTATTAACTCATCTATTCTTAGGTAATTAAATAAAGAGTGTAAGACGTGCAAGTTAGAGCGAAAAAAATCACAAAGTGTAGGAAAATTTGTTTCCCCCTCTTCCAAGGGTTTATTTTTTGCTCAATTCCCTTCTATTCTTTCATTTTCTTGGCGTCAGCATCGTTTCCAGAAGTCAAATCCCACGTTAGCCTTTGTTATTTTTAATTCTCTCTCTGCTTCCAGGGATGGGGCAGCCACAGCTTCTCTGGGCAACCTGTGCCAGCATCTTACCACCCTCATGGGGAAGAATTTCTCCCCAATATCCACTCTAAATTTACCTTCTTTTGACTTAAAGCCATTCCCTCCTCATCCTACCCCTGCATTTGCATCTTTCTTACTCCAAAGCTTCAAAAAATTTTGAAGGCATTTATGGAAGTTCATATTCACTGAAGATCCAACTGCCTTTAATAAAAGTTCTGTTGGGGTTTTTTTTTAGTTTTGTTTAAGATTCGAAATGGGCAGGAAAATTTAAACATTTAAATCAAGTATCCTTTCAAACCATTAGCCAAAGCCTGCGGGCTCCTTTGAAGTGTATTGATGGTTTCTTCTGGAAATATCCTGGCAAAAAACAGCTTCAAAAAATCAGCAATTATCCTGGAACTGGAGCTGGCTGGAAGTTTGCAAACGTGGGCAAAATCAGTGCAAGGGCTGGTGTGGATCCTACTGCCAGGCTGCCATCAAAACTCACTGCCAGGGCACTGAATTTAGCCTTAAATATCCCCCAAAAGGCTGCGTGTGACCCTGGAAATTTGAGGCGAGTTAAAGGTGGAGATATCCCATGTACCCGCTGTTATAAATAAGAGACCAGATTATCAATTTAACAATTGTCCATTCATTTTATACTTCATTGTAGTTTATCATTCATTACCTGAATGTTATATTTCGTCTTTTATTAACAGTTACTGCTAATTACTCTGTTGTTGTAAAAAAACCTCCAAATCGCGGTAAGCTACTCCTTATCAGAAAATGCTAATGTGAGGAATGTATGGTATCCCTACCCTTCCCCCATTGCCCAGCTACCCCCCCCAGGCCTGTCTGAAGATACCAGAGAGAAGAAAAAGACAGAAAACCTGATATGCAAACGAAAGCCCAAAGGACTCTTGGGAGAAGCAACAAACCCCTAGAAAAAAACAAGTTAAAGACGAGCCAATGAACTTTTTAAGAAAAATCAACCCAATTACACAATCAGTTGGAAGGAGAATTACCATCTGGCCAGCTTTTGGGTTTCCTTTTTGGTCACCATAACTAATAAAAGGGTTGACTGAGAGCACCCCCCCTCCGATGAAGAGCTGAAATTGCCTTCCTGGCCACTCCCTTGTGAGGAGAGCAGGCCCGGCTTTATCACTTTGAGTGGCAAGGCCGAATTCCTCCTCCCCCACGTCGAAGCCAGGAGCAGCGGAGGTGTGCGCAGCCTGCTGGGCACCCAACCCAAGCTGATCACTTTTAATAAAGGCTTTTAAAGGACTCGCAGTCCTGCCCGTATTTATTTCACCCGCCGCGTCCTGAGCCCTGAGCTCGGGGGAGAGTGGGCAGCAGGCGAGCAAACACAACCTCCTGCTGCCCCCGTCCTGCCAGGGAGGCACAGGAGGAGAGGCTGAATAATTCCGCGGTGTGATGGGCAGCTGGGCAAGGCGCAGCAGTGGGAAGCAAAGGGGTCGGTGTGCCAGCTGCTGGAGGTTCACTCAGTGCCTTGGGGTCGTTACTGTTATAAATGAACGAGCCCAATTAAAATTAATAAAGAAATAAGTTTTATTACGTGGCCAAAAGTTCGGCCGCACAAAAGGCACGACCGACAAAGAGCGGTGCTGAGCCCGGGGTCAGCGCTGGGTGAACAGGGACGTCTGACCTCTATAGCCTCAGGTCCCTTTCTGTTCACCCTGGCTGTCTTGGCTGGGGCATTTTTATACAGTTTTTGGTAGGGCTGGAATTTGTTCTACTCTTCTCGCCGCTTAACATATTCAGGTAGTTCTTCTTTTCACGATGTTGGACTGGACAAAGCGTTTCCTGCGCGTGATGGATCGTCCATCTTCGGTGATGAAACGTCCATCTTCGGTGATGAATTGCCCATCTTCGGTTCCAGGAATTGTTCATCCTGATTCCTGGAATCGGACACTCCCTTAACGACTCTGGTGCCGATACTCGATCAGCTCCTCATTGCTCAGGCGTTGTGTTAATGTCTCCTGATAAGATTTGGCTTACTGGGAGTTGGTCTCTTCATATGTTGATTAGCTCTACACTGAATACTTTTTCTCTGTCCCGTCTTGTGAAATCTTCCTCTCCTTGGCCTGGTTCCTTTGGGGTTTAAAACCTTTAACTCCGCAATTTATTTATTTCAACTTATACACATATATAAGCACGAATTACCAATATCATATACTACATTGCGAACGAGAACAAATACCAAAAAAAAATTCAATCCACGTTTATTAATATCCACAGCTGGGAATGGAGGCTCGGGTTAGGCCCTAGCCGCGCATGGCAAAACAGACCAAGAAACAAGCCAGCAACAGTCCCCGACCAAATGCCCACTGCTCACACCATGATACACCCCAAAAAAGCCAAGAGGGGCTTTTTAACCCCCCTGGTCCAATTTCCCAAGAGTCCCAGCCCCAGGTGTCCTCTTCCTGCTGGCCATCCATCCTTCCCGTGCTCTCATGGGATGTGTTGTCATCTCCTGAGGCACGGCCAAACACGTGCAGTGCTCACACATGCTCGAGCGCTTTTATTGGTTAACATACCTCGCATTAAACTCAACCCCTCAACGTTCGTAACAGGGTGACTTTATGCTGTTGTGTCCCTGTCACCGCTCTACGCCCGGACGTGATTCCTTTCTGTGCCTTTAAACTGAGCCCCACAGAGGGGAGAGAAAGGAAAAAAAGGTTAGATGAACTTTTCAAAGCAGTCTGTGCTTCAAGGACACGGAGATCAGCTGCTGCTGCTGCAGCTGAGGACAAAGGAAGCACCCTTCCTTCTTTTTCAGCCACTTTTTTTCAGCTCTGTTTCTTCACAGACAGAGACAGAAAGTGGTTTTTCTGGGACTTTGGCTTTTCCCTTCTTCTCTTCTGGACTGTTTCACCATCAGAGCACCAGAACTCACTGGGAAAATTTCCATCTTAGGCCCGGAGGGGGCCCAGGCCGACCCAGCTCCGAGGAGGAGAGAGACCTCACCCAGAGAAGGACTTTAAAATCTTCCCACATTTCTCTCCACAGTGAGAAGTTCTGTTATTTAGCATTATCATTCTTTACCCATGTGTTTGTTTAATAAACAGCTTTTATTTTCTCTTTCACATTCCTCTGAGGAATATTTCTTTTCCCAAACCTGGTGGGGAAGGGGCAGTTATAACCTGCCTTTGAGATATTCCTTTTGGAGATTTTCCCTAGATTTGGCCCAAACTGCCACACTCAGCCAAGAGCCAGGGCACAGCAACAGCTCAGCCCCAGCAGGCCCCGAGTGAGGGGAGGGGGAGATGCAGCCCCGAGCCCCTGTGCTGAGTCAAGGCAGCGAGAGCCTCTCCTCCCATGTGCATCGGGTTTGCAGCTATGGCAACGGTGCATGCGTGAGGAGAAGAGAGAGCTTAAAATAGGCTCCTGCTCCTTCTTGGAAAGGGCTGGGAGCAAACACGTGGGAGCAAACAGCCGAGAGCAGAGCGGGAGGCTCCGCTGCTCCCCAGCTCCCTCAGAGCCACGAGCTGGGAGCACCTGGAGCAGCAGAAGCGCTGCTGGGCCTCCAAACCTTCTCCAGAGCTCTGAGGTTTCCTCCTCCACGCCCCTTCCCAGCTCAGAAAGCCAGGAGGTGTCCATCCCCGAGGGAGCTGTTGGTCAGTGGTGGAGGAAATCGCTCGTGGCTGACCACGAGGTTGGTGTCTCCACCAGTTTTGTGAGGTCGGGACAAACCACCCTGAACAATCCCTCAAAAAAATCCTCCAGGAACGAGCAGATATCATAGGGAACAAGGACATTTCTTCCAGCTCCAGCCCTACTCCGCTGTTCTGGAGAGGGGGAAAGCTGGGGAAGTGGAAAATAGTAGCTTTGGCTCGGGAGCTGTAACCTGTTTTGGTCTGCGTTAATTAATTTGGCAGTGGCTGCGTTGTGTGCTATTCTTAGGCTCTCTATCCCCCTCTGCAACAAATTAGGGCTTTCACATCTGCCTAAAAATAAAACTTTCCTGTCTGCTGGCACACGAGCCAAACCAGAGTGCAGCATATGTGCAATAAAGATGCACAGCTGTTCTGTCTATGAACTCGGAACGTGTGAGGGGTTTTTTGTGAAGGATACAGGAGGTACCCAACACTGAGAAACAGCGTTGCCAAGAAACTGTCAGGCATTGTGGAGACGTGGCTGCAAAAGGTGAAGTTAGAGGGAAACACGCAAGCGAAGTTGCAAGAAATTCAACAGGAAAATGTTCAATTTTTGTGTTGTGGAAGGTGATGGTCTTGATTAAGGAGGAACAGTCAAAAGGGAAGATTTTATTCCCTTCTAGTCCGTGTAACTCCCAGAGACCCTGAAGTTTCAGAGCTTTTGCAACTGATTTTCTGCCCTGGCCCTTTCCACCCTCTGGAGGTGGTGCCCAGGTGTGGAGCAGTGCCTGATCTTGGGAAAAGGTTCTTCCCCCAGAGGCTCCCCAAGGAACGGGCAGAGCTCATTGGAAGAGCTCAAGAATCACTCGGACAAATCTCTCAGGCACGTGATTTGATATTTGGGGTGTCCAGGGTTTGAGCTTGATGATCCTTGTGGCTCCCTTCCCTCAGGATAGTCTATGATTATATATATATATATATATAATATTGAGTATTTTACAACATTTGTTACTTTAAAGACCCCCCTGTGAGATATTTTGCACCAAGCTGGACAAGGTTGTGGAGCAGAAGGTGGAGGGTTTCAAACCCATCTCACTGTGCCACCAACCACATGCTCGGTGAGACTTTTGTCACCTCCTGCTGCTGCGGGGACCGAGGGCTCCGAAACTTCCATTCCTCCCATGGCTCAGCCAGGAGCTTTTCCAGGGAGCTTTTCCAGGGAGCCAGGTGGAGCTGGGCTGGCTCTCCAGCACCTGACACATTTTGATCTCCTCTTTAGATAACATTAGTGAATTGCCTCTGACGCTGCGATTTACTCTGCCTGGGCTGGAGCGCCCTTGCTTTGCTCCTCTCCCTCCCGACATCACCTGCTGACTTTCAAGGTTTTTATGTGGGCAATAAGAAGATTTTTTTCCCCTAAAAATTGGTTCAATGGAAACGTTTCGCATTTATATTTGGCCCTCAATTCTGTTAACTACCAAAACAATGGGCTGCAAGGTATTTTTTTGACACAAAGAGGCAAAAAAACCCCGTTAGTCTGATTAGTTTAAAGTGCACTGACCGTGTTCATTAAGATGTGTTGGCAAACAGTAATTAGCACTTTTAATTCCTAATTTAAAGTCTCGGAAATGGTGATTTCTGGAGCTTTGGAATGCGACCCCAAGGTCCTCTCAAAGCTCTTTCCCCATCAAGGTTTTCCTGGTACCTGAAGGATTTTCCTGAGAGGGCTCAGTGGGGTCCAGGCTGCTGATTACAAGGCACAAAATCAAATTCGAGCAGCCCCTGCAAGAATAAAAAGCCAAACAGAAATAACCCTCCTTTTATTTTTCTCCTTTTCTGAATTCCATGACATTTCACAGAAACGACTGCAAAACTTTTTCCATTCAGATTTCAGCACTGGTTTGGTGACAAACTTGGGAAGATTAGCAATTTTCCGTCATTAGAAATGAACTCTGGTGCTGACGCTGACTCAACCTTTCCAGCCCAAGATGCATTTTCAGGTCTTTTACAACGTTGCAAAATTTAGGCCCTGGTTTAAGGATGATGATTTTCTAGGCCAAGAATCCTCGTCCTAATTAGCCAAAAATACAGAGATTTGTGCATCAGCAGGACCCTCATCCACAGCTGCCCCTGGCTGTCACTGACCCCATCATTTCATCAATTTCTGTGCTCGTTTTCCTGGCTCTTACCTGACAGAACTTTGAAAAAATGGGCCTCATCAAAGAGTGAAAAATCCTGAATATTTCAAAGTGTTTGTATTTTTTGTGTTGAAAACCAAACACTCTGAATGGTTCTAGCGAAACACATCAAGCTCTCAGGCAAGGGGACACCTGCAAAAGATGGTTTGCTTTTTAAAAACCAATAATTTCAAGTTCATTGACGCTTGAAACGCGAAACAAGGATGTTGCAAAAGTCTGTTTTCGTGTGCTAAATTGTATCTGCAAAACCAAACCGTTTTTCAACCAAAGAAAACATTTTGCATGAAAAATATTGATCTGTGACCACCTCATGCATTGCCAAATGTGCCTTTTCTTATCTCTCCTGACTTCCCCACCTTTCTGATGAGAGAAACAGCAGCAGCTCTCCCCGTTCCTGGCGATCTGCTCCTCTGAGCCAATGTCAATAGTGGTGCTCACATGTTTTCCACCAAAAAAAAAAAAAAAAAAGGGAGTTTCAGAGCTTTATTTGATCTTGGTGGCTGCGCATGAGGCGAAAAGTGAGATTTTACAAGGGTAATGTGGGGAATAATCCATTTCTTCTTTTTAAACTCCTTCCCCAGTTATCCCATTGTCTCTTTGTCTTGGTTTAGAAAACAGGTGACTGCCAGGGGAAACCAGAGCCTCCCTTGGAATAGAGAATGTAAACCCCCCACCTCCAAATTGCTATAATTTTGAAATTATGGCGCTTTCAGGCAAAGATATGGGGATAGGAATACCAGTTCTTTACTAAGAATAATTACAAACTACAAAGGTAGTGGTACAGAGAAAAGAACAACAACAAANGTGTCCTGAGTTGCAGGTTTTATGCAGGTAGAGAGGCTTTGGCTCCTCCCACTGAGTGGAGCATCTCCCAGTGGGATGATATGATGTTATCGGTCACAAGGAGAGCCTTAAATGGCTCATTGCCAGGTGATATCCCCTTGGAGGAGGATGGGTGGAGGACGAGATAAGGAAGCACTGCCCCATCTGGTTTTAACGAGTGACCCATTAACAGAAGGGACCTGCCCTCTTTCCACTGCAGTTACAAGAGATAAAAAATATCTTCCAACCAGTTTCAACAGATGAAAATAGAATTACACATTTTTGGTTACATATTGCAACCCAAGACACTGTTGAGCTCAGCAAGAGCTGAAGGAATGGCACAGAACGAGGTGGTGCCTGCAGAAGAACTTCTGCTCCTCCCATCCATCGATGCAGGGGATGAGAAGATGACACCGGTGACTCACTCGTGTTCCCAGGAACGTCCTGCCTTGGGCACAGCTCCTGCTGGGAGCCCAAGGAGCAGCCTGTGACTCAGCAGGGCCGTGAGCTGAACGGCCTTTCCTGGGCTCCATCAGAGATCTGGGGAGAGGAGATGTACCCTGGCAGTGCCCAGCGCTGGGGGTGGCACCTGGGGGGGTGGCACCTGAGGGGGTGGCACCTGGGGGGGGTGACAGGGATGTCTAGCTCGGGGCAGGAGGATGGACTGAAATCTGGGCTCCTTTATTTGGGGCATCCTCCCTCCGAGGGTCACAGGGGTGGCACTGGAAGCCCTGCAAGTGAATGGGGTGTGAAATAAACCATGGACTGATTTGGATTAGATTTGAGGAAGGAACTGTTCCTCGTGAGGGTGATGAGGCCCTGGCACAGGGGGCCCAGAGAAGCTGGGACTGCCTTGGAAGTGTCCAAAGCCAGCTTGGGGCACCCTGGGGTAGTGGAATTGTCCCTGCCCATGGAATTGTCCCTGCCCATGGAATGAGATGGTCTTCAAGGTCCCTTCCAACGCAAACCATTCCATGATTGATAAGGCACACCCTGCATCCCTGAGGCTCTGGGAAACATGTGTGGAAAAGTCTGAAATAGGTCTGTAAAGATGGAAACTGAGAACTCAAACGCACTGAAAAACTCCCTTTGTTGAGTCGAGCTCTTTGCCATCGAGTAATAAGAAGGAACAGTATTTATTTCCATCGAGAAAAAGTCCACAGGGATCTACAGGAGAGGTGCAAGTCTCTGAGTTAACAGCATTCCTATAGCTCCAAAGCAAAAATAAAAAGGTTTAATAGAAAATTAGTGGGGTTTATGTAAAAAAAAAAACATTAAAAAGATGAGATAAGAGGCCTGGCTTGCCGAGGTGAGATCTGTCTTTGTCAGTTAAAAGCTGCTCTGCTCCCACAAAATAACACAACTTGTGGGAAGAATTACAGCGCCCGTTTGCCCTCCCTGACAGATTTCTTGGAGATGGATTGGCCCAGAAACCCCGTGGAACACCCAGACCTTGCACTGATCCATCCGATGCTCCTCCTATCCAAACAAGCTCTTGGTGCTCAGGCAAGACCACCTCGGCCAGGCTCCATCATCACCTCCCTGTTATTCCAGCTCCTGCGCTGATTTACGTTTCCCAGTTCTTCAGACAGTTATTTCAGGCCTTATTCCTAATTATTTTGTTTCAGGGCAGTGTTATCATGCTATAGATGTATTTGTTTAAATCCTGGCTGACTTCGCGGGGGCAGTTTGTTAAAGGAAGGAGAAAATGAAAATCAAAGCTTTTTAAAGGAAGGAGAAAATGAAAATCAAAGTCGAAATACACGCTGGCTTTTTTGGGATGGGGGCCAACCCGGTTTAACTGGCACAAAAATGAACAATAACTGTGGGATTATTCACTCCTCTTTCATCCAAATTATCATTGTTTTTTCGTTGGGATGTTTTAGTTCAGAACCTTTCTCTGCCCAGCAGAAAAGAGCAGAACTTCTCTGTGTTCCAGCTCCACGCTGATCCAGCTTGTTCCTTGAAAAGAAATTCATGGAAAAATTGAATATAAACTTCTAGACACTTTTCCCCCGATGGAAAACTCTCTCTCGATATTGTCATGTTAATATTTTACTCTCCCAGTCTGGAATGAGGCCTGGACTTAGGATGTTTCCCTGAATATTATTAATTTGAATTATTCCTTATTGGATTTTAGCCCTTCAACGGCTTTGATGCGGATGATATTTATCCAGGCTGGTGTTCCATACTTGTTATCAGGCATCCTGAGGCCTCCTTGGAAGTAGACACATCCACAGGCACCAGTCTGAATCTGATCCAAAATTTGAATTCCTGAAAATGGAGCTGAGGAATGTTATGGACACAAGAAATGCTCGGGAGGGAAAGAGAGAAAGGTTTAGAAGGGACAATTCGGGAAAAGTCTCACTTAAAGAAGCAGAGAACACTTTGTGTTTATCTGCGCTCATGGCCCTCCAAGCTTTTTATTTTCAATAATCTCGGCCTAAAGTGATCCCCAAAATCTGGACGTTGGAATTTTGGATTTGATGACCTTGGAGGTCTTTTCCAGCCTTGGAGATCTTTTCCAGCCTTGGTGATTCCATGATGATTCAGGTGCTTGTCCTTCCTTTGGGTGGATTAAGTTTGGGTCAGGGAATCTCCTCCGATTAAATGGGAGCAGCTGGGAAAGGGAATCCACAGCCTGGGAAAAGGGATCCACAGGCTGGGAAAGGGATCCACAGCCTGGGAAGGGATCCACAGCCTGGGAATTGGATCCACAGTCTGGGAAGGGATCCACAGTCTGGGAAAGGGATCCACAGTCTGGGAATTGGATCCACAGCCTGGGAAAGGGATCCACAGTCTGGGAAAGGGATCCACAGTCTGGGAAGGGGATTCACAGCCTGGGAATTGGATCCACAGTCTGGGGAAAGGGGATCACAGCCTGGGGAAGGGATCCACAGCC
>WEIT01039836.1:32297-46796 GCA_013389985.1 Dryoscopus gambensis
GGATCCACAGCCTGGGAAAGGGAATCCACAGCCTGGGAAAGGGGATCTACAGTCTGGGAAAGGATCCACAGCCTGGGAAAGGGAATCCACAGTCTGGGAAAGGATCCACAGCCTGGCAAAGGGGATTCAGAGGCTGGGAAAGGGGATCAACAGTCTGGGAAAGTGGATCCACAATCTGGGAAGGGGATCCACAGCCTGGGAAAGGGGATTCAGAAGCTGGGAAACCCCGGGGATCCACAATCCGGGAAGGGGATCCACAGCTTGGGAAAGNTCCACAGCCTGGGGAAGGGATCCACAGCCTGGGAATGGGATCCACAGCCTGGGAATGGGATCCACAGCCTGGCCCGGAGGTGGAGGGATGGGCAGAGGTTGGCATATCCCAGCTCCTGCCTCTTCACCCAGGAATGGGCCCTCCGGCCCAGCCAGAAAACGAGGGGAGAACTCCGGGTCTCAGACCTTGCCCAAAACCATCCAAATTCAAGTTTACATTCTTGAGCTTCTCATCTCGGCCCTGCTGCTGCTGCTGCTTTACCTCTGTGAGTGCTGCATGCACAGAAAGAGAAAATAAAGACAGAATGACAGACGGAAAAAGTGTGTTTGAGCCACAGCTGTTTCCTCCTTCCTTCAGCAATGATGATTTAAGCACCTTGTAACCTAAGGGAGAAAAAAAAAAAAGGCTGCTTTTCCGAGTGAAAAATGTCCTGTCAAAACGTCTGCTGTAAAATTTCTTATTGTTAAGTAATAATTCTGAGATATTATCTCATGTAATGATTTAGGATTGGCCTTTTTTTCTTCACCAAGCCCAAAATTTCCATTACAGAGAGAAAGGAACCGACCACTGGTGACAGATTTTATGAGAAAAATATGACCAGAGTAAGGAAAACAGAAGGGAAAAAAAAAAACCAAACCCTGAGGATTTTGCTTACGTATGATGTTCTGCCTAGATGGGAAAATAGAGGATAATCAAGGGCTTTGGGGAATAATTAAAAGGGAAGACAAGAGCAGCTTCCCACCTGAAGAGTGGGAAGTTCCTGTCTAAGGTTCATCCTGCCTCGTATCAGACAGTTCTGTTTGTAGGAGGGGAAGAGGGGAGAGATAAAGCGAGGAGCTGATGTTTTTGGGGAGCTGAAGCACCCCCCAGGCATGCTCAGGTCTCTCCATCGCCTGAAACCCTCAAAGGACCAAATTCCTGATGCAAGAATCACGCCCTGGGCACAAAACTTGGGCGAGGAAAAGCAAGATCGGAGCTTTTAGAGAATGGAGAATGGAGAATAGAGAGAGGAGAATATTCTCTTTCAGAGACTAGAGAAGGGAGAATGGAATTAAAACCGGGTTTAAGCAGCACCTGAGTTTAGATCCCGCTTTTGAGCTGTGCCCTCGCGTTTGCTCCCTGCGCAGCTCTGGGAGGGGCTGGGGAAGCAGATTTTGGTGGTGATAAACACAATTTCTTCCTCATACTGGTTATTTCACCCTGTTTTCCTTTCAAGCCTGCTCCAAGTCGCCGCCACCTCAGAGGTGACTGGTGGGAAATGTTTAAAGCTGCTTTATCCCGCTGGGGGCAGGGGAAGCGAGAAGTCAATTAAGAGAATAAACATCACTTTTCGGATGTGGAGAGGCTGGTATTTGGCTCTCTGCCTGCAGCTTTGCACCTGACAGCAGCTGCAGCAGGGGTGAAAGAGTGGAGAGGAGCCAGGGTGATCCTCACAGCACTGCAGCAGCACTGGGAATCAGGCAAATAAAGCTATTTTGGCCTAAAAACTGGGTGGGTTTAGTATGGAAACCGGGAGGGAGGAAGAGATGGAGCCTTAACTTTACATTTCCTATGGCCCCACATTTCACAAATGCCTCTAATTCAGCCCAAAAATGTCTCTATTCCATTCCACAAGGTAACTCAGAAGCAGATTTGGAAACAGTTGCCAAACATGGGCCTAAACCAGAATTTAAAGTGCCTGAAGAAAACCTGCACCACAAAAACAACCTGGGATTGTGCAGCTTTGCTGCTCGAACAGGGCTGTGTCAAAACAAAGCGCTGCTTATCAATCTTTAATTGAGCTTGTGCATGAGGCAGAAGACATCAGGTATCAACAAAAGCAGACAGGTTTGAAATGAGAAGCAGATGGTCACCCCAAAGCTCTTGTCTTGGAAAATAAATGAGAGGAAAGAGAAGCAAATCGAGTCGCAGTGCCGGGTTTACATCCAGTGATCTGCTCCGAGATCTGGAAACAGTTGACAATTAATTGAAATAACACATTGCAAATTGTCACTGTACGCTGAAAAATCTTCGGGGGGAAAAAATGCTGTTTGCTCTGGAAATTTGGATTGTGCTGAAGGCATTGTAAGGAAAAAATGTTACCCAGCTCAACCCAAATTTCCACAGAATTTTGCCACCCAAAACATTTGCAGGGATTCTAAGTACAAGCTGATATTTGGGGCTTTTTAACCATCGAGAGGTGAAGTTGGACTTCCTCCAGCACAAAACGCTGACTCCCTTCTTGGGGAAAAAAAGCAATAAATCTTTGTTTCAGATTGAAAGAAAGCTGCAGAACCTCACCAGCATCCCCACAAGCACTTGGGTTTTACTGTCCAATTATTCGTTCAGGAATAATTCACTCCCGTTCACGGTTTAACTTCATTTTTCTTAAACACAGGACACTTATCAAAAGCATGGCATTGAGGCCAAAGAGGCTCTTCTAGGATTTGTTCTCCATTATCTCCCTCATCAATAAGTTCTTTCTGCACTGGAGAAGCAAAAGGGAAGGAGGGAGGGAAGTGCCACCCACTGGGAAGCACAAAAATAAGAGAAATCCAACATGAAATCCCCATTTTCCCTGATTTTAGCAGGTGTTGGAGTCCAATGGCTGAGCAAGGTTGGTTTCCTGGAAAAGTATTCCCACGTGTGGGGATTTTTGTTGTCACTCGTGTGGTATCAGAACTCCGAATCAGCCGCAGAATTAATCATGGAACACAGATTTCCTCTTGCTGCCGTGTTTCACCGCCTCGGACAGGCGTTCCCTGGGTTTGCTCCCATCTGGAATGAGGGCACTGGAGCTCCCCAGTCCCCAAGGAAACAGCAAAGAGGGCAAGGGGCAACTGGAAAAAAAATATTAAAACAAGCCCACTGCAAAAGCCATTTCCACTGGGAATTGGAAATGCCTTCCTGCTGCATTCTTTCCACATCTGCAGGGCCGTGCTTGGAGTTCATTAAAAAATATTTCCCCTTATCTGAGCAGGGTCTGACACAAGCCCTGCATTTGTTACTCCTGCCATAGCTTCTTTTCGAGCTGCCTGGGCTTTTCCTGCAAGATCTTGTTCTTTCTGCCCTTTCTGCTGTTTGCAGAGGAGGCCTCGGGTGATGAATGCGGCAGGGATTTTGTGGGAAGGTGTATTCCAGAGGCAAGGTGTAAATCACGGTAACACCGCGAGCTCAGCAGCAGCAGAGACCCACTATGGGTGTGCAAATCACTCGTGTGCAACCCCAGCTCCCCACAGCACTTTGGTAGCAGGACCTTGGCTGGTCCGAGCAGAGGGTGAACCTTTGGAAGAATTTTTAGCCGCATTTTCAGCCCCACTCTTCTTTCTGCGACCAACTTCTCTCGGCATCTTTCAAAAACCGCTCTGTTTTTTTCTGTCTTGGGTAAGGTGCTCTGTTAAATGAGGTTATCATTGAAATTCATTTTATCCCAGCGGATTTTTGTCCATGTTACAAAACCCAGCACCCTCAACTGCTCCTTGCTACAACAAGAAGTCAACAGGAGTTTTATCACTGGCTTGACTTCGAGGAGGAACAGATCTTTTATCTGCCAGGTACTGGTAGGACAAGGAGGGGAAATGGCTTCAAACTGAGAGTGGGTTCAGATTTGAGCCTGGGAAGGAATCGTTCCCTGGGAGGGTGGGCAGGCCCTGGCACAGGGTGCCCAGAGCAGCTGTGGCTGCCCCTGGATCCCTGGCAGTGCCCAAGGCCAGGCTGGACGGGGCTTGGAGCAGCCTGGGATGGTGGAAGGTGTCCCTGCCCATGGCAGGGGTGGCACTGGATGGGCATTAAGGTCCCTCCCAACCCAAACCATTCCATGACTCCATGATATGATGCTGATGAAAAAGAGAGAGGTAGAGATGATGATCGTAAGAGGAATTGTTTGCACTTACCAAGCTATGAAGGGGACTCTGTTCTCTTCACCTGTCTGCATCCTTCTCTACCCAATAAATATATATTTTGTTCATTTTTGATCTCCTACCTGGGCCTTAAAATTTTTAGAAGAAAAGCCAATGTCCTCATTTGCTGTTGGCAATGAGAAAATAAATATTCTGCAATAGGACCCAGTGTTTCCCCCAGCGCTGTGTGGGGTACCAGAGGTGTCATTAATTTCTGCATTATTACACAGGGATTGCTTTGTTCTGGTGAAAGCAAAGGAAGAACCACAGACCTTTCCCCTGGGTCCTCAGGTTATGATACGACCCTCAAATGTGTTGGATAGGAAACTTCCACAGGGAAAATGTTGTGGAGGATCCTCACCAGCTCATCCACAGGGAGGAGTTTGTTGTAGGGAGTGGGGATGAAGAATCCAGGGAATGGGGACTCTTCCTCAGGGGTTATTAAATGGGATTGACTTGTTTTGCCTGAGGAGAGGAGGCTGAGAGGGGATCTGAGAGCTGCCTGCGAGAGCATCAAGGAGGCAAAGCAGCAGGCAGAGGAAAGTTATTTAAGTGAAGAGACAATGTTGGCACAAGAAGAAATGGGTATAAATAGACAGAGGCTGGAAATCCCTTCCAATAGGAATAGTGAGGACACATGAAAGGAAATCAGGCCAGTTCTCCAAATGAGGATCATGGAAAGCGATTCTGCGCTCTCTGCGGCGGCTGGGCCCTCTCGCTCAGGAGGCCCCACTCCCACTCCTGCAGAGCCCTTTTCCTTCTTCTGCATTTAATCTTGAGCCTGGCACCAGCTGCAGCAGGGCCCCTGCGCTGGTGAATTCAGAGGGAGTGCTGGGGATGGGGTCCTGCTCCCAAATCCATGCCTCAGATGCTCCCCTCAGGGATGGAGCTGGATTCCGTGCGCAGCCCCGGGGCCCATCCAAGCGCGGCCCAGTCCAACTTGTGACAGCAGAAATGAGATCCTTTCCTGAGTCTGAAATGCTTCTTGGTGCTGTGTGAGCTCATGAAAAAGTCAGGATTATTTTTGTCTTTCTAAGTAAAAGGGAAGATTTACTGCGCTGATGTGATGACCTGATGTGTTTTCTGGAGCCGGCCGTACTGCGGGCCTGGAACAAAGGGCGATGAGCGCATCCACGATTTTCACAATAGCATCTTCTCCCCGTGGCACTGGGACAGATGCGGCTGCAGAAGTTTTGGAGCGTTGAGCAGCTGGTTCCAGACAGGCAGAGGTTTGAACAGGCAGGAAAAGCAGGATAGCAACAAGTTTCTCGCACACATCCTCGTCCACACTGTTACTGTTTATAGCATTAAACATCCAAAAGAGAGTCCCACCTTGGCAGTTCTTCAATTCAGCTTTCATCCTTAGTGTTTGGGACGGTTTTAAAAGTGGTTTTTAGTCCTAGAAGCCTTCAGAGCTTTGCAGTACCCGGTGTCCTTCTCCAGGGGTCAGCCCTACCTGGGCCTGCTCAGATTCCCCGACTCTCACTCCTCGTTTTTCCTTTTTGAACACATTTTAACAAAGTTTTGCATCTGTTATTGTTTTTTACTCTGTGGAGTGAATGTGGTGTTTGTAGTGAGAGGAAACCACCATGAATTCTTGCAAATGAAGGGAGATATAGAATATTATCTCATTGACAGTCCCCTCTTGTCTCTGACACTCATAAATGGGCACTTTTATCTCATAAATGGTCGCTTTCGTATCATAAATTGTCACTTTTATTTATGGGCTTTTTTCACACACAAAACATGCTATTTTTGCTTTTTCCCCTGGCACCACCTTCTACCAAGAGCTCACATTTTGCCTCTAGTTTCAAACCGAAGTTTCAAAAACTGTTGGGCAAAAAACTTTTATTATGATGTTGCTAAAACAAATCCGAGCACGTAAGATTGTCCCTTGGCAACCAGCGCCGCTGCAGGGTCAGCCCCGGGTCAGCAGCGGGATGTTGGCAGTCACGGAGCCAGCGGCTCCCGTATTTTCCCGTCCTGAGCAGTTGTGGCAGGAGCAGGAGCGGTGACGTTTGTGGCCCAGCATGAAATCTCTGGCTCGAGCAGCTGAGCCGAGAGCGCCGCAGCCACGACGGCTTTTTCCGCGGCTGGAGCTCCTCGTGCCACCCCTGCTCCCGCGGCCTTTCCGTGACTTCACGCTGCAAACACGAGCTCCTCGCCGCTGTCTTGGAGGGCCCAGCTTGGCCTGCAGGCCCAGCCCTGCTCCTGCTCAGGCTGCTCAGCCGGCTCTGGCCTCGCTCCTCATCTCCTCCTCGCAAACAATTGTTCTCTCCGCTCTTACGAAACGTGGGGCAGGGCAGCACCAGGGTATTTTCCCATTCTGAACACCTTCTGCCAGCCTGAAACCCCTTTTGCCATTCTGAAATATCTTCTTCCCATTCTGAAACACCTTCTCCCATTCTGAAACCCTTTTTTCTCATTCTGAAGCACCTTCTCCCATTCTGAAACCCTTTCTCCCATTCTGAAAGACTTTTTTCCCACTTTGAAACTCTTTATCCCATTCTGAAACACCTTCACCCATTTTGAAACCCTTTCTCCCATCCTGAAACTCTTTTCTCTCATTCTGAAACCCTTTTCTCTCATTCTGAAACTCTTTTCGCTCATTCTGAAACACCTTCACCCATTCTGAAATCTCTTCTCCCATTCTGAAAAACTTTCTGTCATTTGGAAACCCTTTCTCCCATTCTGAAGCACCTTCACCTACTCTGAAGCACCTTCATGCATTCTGAAACATCTTCTCCCATTCTGAAACTCTTTTCTCTCATTCTGAAACACCTTCACCCATTCTGAAACCCTTTCTCCCATTCTGAAAAACTTTCTATCATTTTGAAACACCTTCTCTCATTCTGAAACACCTTCACCTACTCTGAAACACCTTCTCCCTTCTGAAGCACCTTCTCCCATTTCTGAAACCTCTTCTCCCACTCTGAAATTCTTTTCTCCCATTCTGAAACATCTTCTCCCATTCTGAAACTCTTTTTGCCCNAGCCTTTTCCTTTACATTATCCAGTCTTTATCCTCCTCCTTGGCACGACAGACTCATGCAGTAGAGAAGTCCCTAAATTTCACTTGTGATGGGAGAGTCATTGAGTAGAAATTCCCTTTTTTACCTCTAATACAGAAAAGCTGCTCCCTGGATTAGCCTCATCTGTCCCACTGTGCTGTAAACATCCCTGGTCTCTATGCTTTTTATTATTCCAAGAAGGCAC
This sequence comes from Dryoscopus gambensis, assembly GCA_013389985.1. Taxonomy (NCBI): domain Eukaryota; kingdom Metazoa; phylum Chordata; class Aves; order Passeriformes; family Malaconotidae; genus Dryoscopus; species Dryoscopus gambensis. The sequence continues at coordinate 39,662 of WEIT01039836.1, forward strand.
AGATCTATTTTTTTTTCTGTATCTCCACAGTTTATTTAACTTTTTATCTTATTGCTGGTCCTTTACACATTTTTCCAAGCTTAGGGGAAGCCAGACAGCCAAAACCACAACCCAGCAGACTCTTGTTTGCTGAGTATTTGTTAGATAAATTAGAAGCTCTATACAGAGGCTTAATGTTATTGATTTTATTATTTTTTTTTAATCTCTACTGCATGCAAAGGCCTTATGGATTGGAGTTTCCTTGGAAAAGGACACAGTAAGGAAATATTGGGTGAGTGGGTGGTGAAAGCAGAGGCTGAGGCCACTGCAGAGCCTTAGCAACAAGAGTCTGACTTTGGAGAGAGATTAGCGGGAGGTTGGGAGCCACCACAGCCTCAACAACCACTTGGAAAGCAGCTCCCACCTTGCAGCGGGATAGAGCTGGGTTTAGGGAGCACTCTTTGATCAGAGGGGAAAAAATCATGGGTCTGTGGTCACTACAGACTCTACTCTTAAGGAATTGGTGTGGAATTATCAAAAGAAATGACTAAGAAAGGGAATAAACTCTCCGTACTTTCACTTCTCCAGAATGAGGTAGGAAATTGCTCATAGGTTCGAGACTGCTAAAAAACAATCAAATCCAAATTTGGCTCGGAGTTTAATTCTAAGGATCTGTTTAAAATACGTTAAAATGCCTTTATAATAATTTTTTCTTGTGTTTGGGTTTTCAAAGGCCATCAAACCTCAGTCCATGGTGATGAAGCTCACCGATGTCTCAGGAAAATTCATGCCAAGTGAATTTTAAGCCAAAAATCTCTTTCCAAGTAGGAAGAAGAGACCGAGTGTTAGGAGGATGTCCTCATTGGTGGGACGAGCAGGAGAATTCAGGCAGAGAAAGCCGCGCTCATAGAACGGTTTGGGTTGCAATGGACCTGGAAGCTCGCGTCATTCCAACCCCTTCTCTTGGGACCCAGAACACCCCCCTGGCTGCCCTGGGGGGTCAAACACCCCGGCAGGAGGGTCTAAGACCCTGGCTGATAGCCCAAAAAAGCACAGCTTTTGACCTTGGCCCATGGGAAAAATTACCAATGTTACGGGAAGAATTACAGGCTACGAAACTGTAAAAAAGATAACAATATAATTATCACAGGCTGAAAAAATGTGGAATTTGGGGCTCCCAAAATGGAGGATTTTGGGTGGTGCCCTTGATGTCCTTTGCTTTCTTCTTCTTCTTCTCTACCCTTCATGTTTCGCTGTGACGGTGGCACAAATACATTGGTCAAGGTAGACCTGACTTTTTTAAATTAGTTGGTATAAAACAATAAACAAGGACACATTTTGGGAGATGGTTGGAGCACCAAAACCCTAGAAAAGGTGTGAGCCGGCCCATCCAGTGGGCAGTTTGCAGGGGATCTCAAGTTGTAAGCAGCTCCGCAGCAAGCCAGCTGTAGAAGCTGTTATCAATCTTAGAGATAAGAAATAATAAACATCTCTGAAACAAGCACCTGCGGACTCTGTCTTTTCATGGGGCTCTGAGAATGGACTTTAAGAAAAATAGCCGGGCAACACATGTCTGGGCAACCAGCCCGTGACACCCTTCCGCCAGCCCAGGCCGCTCCAGCAGGCCGGGAGCTGCTCCCAGTCGGTCACCACGGCAGCACAGCTGTTGCTGTGGTGACACGGCTCTGCTGCCACTTGTGGGTGAGCTCCGGGCCGTGCCAGGCTGAGATGGCCGCGAGCACCGGGGCAGTGCCACGCTCCGGCACCGCCGCCTGTGAGCTCCCCTTGGCTTCCAGCGCTGCTGGCGTTTCCGGGACAAAGGCTTCGGCAGAGCTGGGTGGATGGAGAGCAGGGAAGAGCAAAGGGCTGTTCCTGGGAGCCTGGGAAGTGCCAGGAACACCACATGTATCGCAATATTGGCAGCGCAACCCCGGGGTAAGCAGGGTAAATAACAGAATTCGCAGAATTCACAGAAGTCACAGAATGTCTGGGTTGGAAGAGACCTTCAAGATCATCGAGTCCAACTCCTGCCCTAACACCTCAACTCGATCATGGCATCGAGTGCCATATCCAGTCTTTTTTTAAACACATCCAGGGACGGTGATTCCGCCACCTCCCCAGGCAGTCCATTCCAGTACTTTATCACCCTTTCTGTAAAAAACTTTTTCCTAATATCCCACCTATATTTCCCTTGATGCAGCTGGAGACTGTGTCCTCTGCGTTCTGTCAGTTCTGTTCTTGCTCTAACACATCCATCCCCCTTTCATCGCTCCGTGTTTACTCCGAGCTCAACATCTCTCCGGTCGAGCTCTCAGAGCTCAACATTGACCCCAAACCCACGCACCCACCTTGGCTCCTGCCTGCTGAGCAGCGGAATATTCCTGCCCAGGAATCCTGACATCCCCAGGAGGAACCAAACCACCCCAACCACGTGAAACATTTCGCCAAAGTGCAGCTGCAAAAAGTATTTTTGCTGGGAGCAGTTGGAGCTCTTAATGACCGCTGAGCCCTGGGCACTTTTAACTCACCTAATCCTTTTTCCTACAACAGCCCCATCTTGGAAGAATCAACCAGGGACTGTGAGCATATTTTCCAACTACTTACATTCTTGCCATGTATTAATGATACGTGGAAATGCAGGGACTACAAATACAGCTTCCTTATGGCTGCTCCAGAGGAAGTTTCCATAGGCACCCAAACATTTGGACACTTAGCCAGCAGCTGAAATTAGCACGGGGTTTTCGAAAAAGGCCCTCAGGGTTAGAAGGTTGGATGGGCCTAATTATAAAGGAAAAGAGGCTCCATGTGCTCACTTAGCAGCAAAGCCTGGGTTCATCCCGCTCTGGTTTTAAGAGCAAGGTCGTTTCTCCAGACACTGAATAAAGGGAGCGAGACATTTCCTCAGAATACCGATTTTTATTTTATTTAGGAGGCAAAATGGGGTCTAATCATGGAATTTTCAGGACTCAGCAGCTTTCCATTGTGGTCCATCAGTTCTCTGATATCTGCTGGGAGCAGGCTGCTGATAAAACCCGACAAATTTATTGCAACTGTAAAGTGAGCAAAGAACTTAAATCGTTGTGATTGTAAGTAATGAATGCATGTAAATAGATAAGGGAAGGAATGACCACCCAAATAAAGGGGAAATCATCTAATTGAGGAAAAATCACTGGGACAACTGATTTTAGTGCCTTTCAGCCCCAGGATTGGCATGGAAACGCAAGACTGCAGAGAAGAGCACGAGGTAATGTGTACTTCAAACATGTAAGGAGTTTTCTTTTTTCCCATTTCCCTCTTTTCTCGTGGTTGGGTTTCAGTTTTGGCTTTGCCCAAACCAAGCTAATTCTAGCCCAAAGCTGTGAACTCAGTGTGCAGGCAGGGCTGGCAGCAATTCCAGGGTCAGTTTTACATCAAAAGTGGTGCAAAAAACTTAATGATGCACCCAGAGTGATTTCGTGTCTCTGTCCCCAGCCGAGGCAGAGCCTTTGCTAATATTCCATCTGGAAGGGGCACAGGCACCACAAACATGGAGTGAAGAACTCCATGGCTTTGGCTGCCAGAGATCCCAGTAATTCTCCGAAGTTGATTCATGGACTGCTCGCCTAACGAAAAGTTCTTCAGTTTTCCAATTTTATTGCCCATGAGAAGCGATGCCGAGTTGGTCCCCAGCCAGCTCCTTTGGGAATGGCTCGTCGAAAGGGCTGACATTTCCTAAAGGAGCCTCAGGTTCAGCTGGGATAAATTTCCCTGGGATAAACTGATCAGGAGAGGCCAGGATTGGAACAGAAGGAGATCTATTGCTCATACTCCCCCAGCGCTCGGTGATAACTTCGCGTTTTATGAGTAATAAATAGGCAGTAATTAAATATACATATCTTCAACAAACACCTGTGCGAGCCACCAGCAGGTGGGCAGAGGGAGAGCTCCTTTCCAGTTGCCCAGGCACAGCAAATCAGCTCCTTGATGAGTTCATCCTGTTGGATTTGTCTCTCCCCTACCTGGATAAATATTGCTCACCTGTTCCCAGCCCCACCCGGGCAACCAGAGCCCTCCAGCCGCTGCCCATCCCTCTGTGTCCCTGCTCTGCCACCCCCCGAGGTTCTTCAGGGTCCTTCCCTGTGTTTAAAGCAGATGGAAAAGGGATTTAGGGTGTCCCCATGTTTTGATGTGCCCTTGGCCACATCCCTTGGGCAGGAGGGGGAGGAGCAGCACAGGGAATTCGTGTGGAGTTTGTGGAGTTTTCCTTTTGATCTGAATCATGGAATGGGTTGGGTTGGAAGATCGTCCGGTTCCACACCTTCCACCATCCCAGGGTGCTCCAAGCCCCATCCAACCTGGCCTTGGACACTTCCAGGGATGGGGCAGCCACAGCTTCTCTGATCCAAATGGGATTTGATTGATTGATTGATTGATTGATTGATTGATTGCTGTGAGTTCAATTTTGGTAAATGCTGAAGAACCCAAAATTTTTCCAAAACATTTTGTGTAGTCTTGTTCTCCTTTTTCTTCTATTCCCTTCGAGACATAGGAAGAAGTACAAAATGTTACTCTCTGCCCTTTTCTCTAAAATTAAAATTCCTTTGGAATACGTCAAGCAAAACAAAGACTCCTCCATTCCCCTTTTAACTGAAAGAGCAATTAAGACCTCCAGTTGCACACAGTTAAAAGCATCTCTTGAAGCTGAGGCCATGATTAATTTAGGAGACTTCGGGGAGCCGTGGCTGTGCCCAAGATGAGCTCCCGATTCCCCCCGCAGACCTTCCTGAGCTCTGCTTGCTGGGGCAGGCGTGCAATTTGTGCGGGGTTTGCATTTTTGCCTTCTCCGAGCTTTCCTTTGAACATTCCTTGCCCGTGATCCATCCTCTGACAGGTTGTGTCCTTTGGCTTCGCTGGTGGCTCTCACCCCTGACACCTCCTTGTCAGAGAGGCGATGGCTTTTCCCTCCCGGGATGGTTTGCTGACAACTCCCTGCGTTGTTGTTTTATTGAAGTGTCCAGGAATCTGATTTTTACAAAGATAAGGGATCACGTGGCTGACACTCAGAGAAAAGTCACCAAAAAAATGTTGTTTGGGATCAAAGAGAGTGATCAGAGAGGGGGCAGGAGAATTTAGGGCTATGCCAGAGACTCTCCACAGAACTTTTACTATGGAAAGATTATGGCTGGATGATGCCTGGAGATCCAAAACATTTGATGTCAGTGGGAAGAGCAGCTCCATGAGAGCTCGGTCTGCACCCAGGGGTTTATCTCAGGCAAGATTCACCTGCAGCCCAAAAAATAAAATCAGCTCATAAAAATCCCTAACACACTTCAGACTAAATTGAATAAATGTCATTGGTGGAACTGCCTGATGTTTTTGGGGACAGCTAGAACCAGCAGAGCATGATGTGGTAAGAGTGATTTGTATTTCAGTCTCAGAAAAAAGTTTGAAAGGGATTTTATAACCTGGCTGGAGGTTGGAGTGAGGAGGTTCCATTCCGCCAGTGATGGAATCCAGCGCTGACCTCTACGTGAGTTACGGAGCTGAGGGACAAACACAAACTTGACTCTTTCAGGGGCTCTTTTCTGTCAGTCTGCTTTGAGTTGAACAGATCAGGAAGAGGACATTTCCTCATTTATCATCTCACAGTGAGGGGGGGAGAAAACCCCATTTTTTACCCCAGCGTTCAATAATTTTAGTGTTGTTTGGCTGCTCGTCGGTGCCCGTGGGGATCGAAAGGTGTGGCTTTGATTGTGGGATTTTTGAAGCCTAAAGGGAAAGGGATGGAAAAGCCCAGCCTGGGGAGGAGGAGATGAGATGAGAGAGCATGGTGAGGCTGGACATCCATACCTGAGTTGGAACACAGGCAAGAAAAGCCTTGGAGTTTGAAATGGTGGCAGGGATTCTGTCCGGAATGTGCCAAACTCCTCGAGCTGCTCTGGAGGGTGAAGGCTCCGAGCAGGCAGAACACAGGAACAGGTTTAGGAATTTTGATGACACTGTGAGCATACAGCTTTTATATTCATAGTATTGGGGCTCTTCTGTGTTTAGTCTGGGGTTTGTTTGGGTTGTTTTTTAACTGCCCAAAAGCAGAGTTTAAAACACAAATATAAAGCAAAAGCACAAGTTCAAAACACGAGGATAACGCCTCGGAGAGAGAAGAGCTGTGGGCGGGGGAACAGTGCCGAGAAATTAATGCAGGAATAGATTGGTGAGGCGGAGAGACAGTGGGATACAGGATTCCTGTCACCCAACCTGCCCTTCCACCTTCTTTTTCTGAGCTTCACACATTCAGATTAAAGAGCTCTCTGCCATCATCTGGTGCTCACGCAGGAGGCCACAAGTGTGTGACAATAAAACAGGAACGTTTAGTGCAATTCCGATCCCTGACAGTTCCTTAATGCTGCTTATCCTGCCTTTCCTTTCAAGCTTTAGTCATCCCAGATTTCCTTCCAAATGTGAATGAGGTGGCTTAAATCAAACTGTAAATTATGCTTCCAGTTATTATGTGCTTGCTAATCAGGATGGAAATGAAAAGTCGGTTGTCAAGCAGGGCTCTTTCCCACAATATCCAGGAAAGTACCAGGATTAGGCAGTTTAACAACAAAAGGAAACCGGATTGCACCTTGAGGAAGAAAGAAATAACCTGCTAGGCAGGAAGAATAGAGGAACGAGGATTTTTGCCAAATAGGCTTTAAAAAAATAAATATACGAATAATTAAGAGGGCCTGCGAGTGAAGCTGGTGAGGACAGAGCTGCGATGCTTCCTGTTAGTAAATACAAAGAATGGGCTCTAATAGGGCTCCAGGGGAATGTGATAGCTTGGGAATAGCCTTGGGAAGAAAGACAAACACACACAGAGGATGCAAAAACAGTGTGAAAAGTGATTCACGGGGGCTCGATGCCATTCCTGATTGTTCGGGCGTCATTGTAGGGAAGAAGAGGGGAACAAAGCCTGTGGGTTCCTGAGCGCTGTGAACGGCGTGCCCGGAGCCAGCCCGGGCTGGGAGGGACACCTGGGACAGCCGGGCAGGTTTGCCCTGGGTGTCTGCTCCCGGCAGATAATGATGTGTGTACATGTCCCAGCAGGACGTGCAGAAGCGTGGCCGTGTTCAGGCTGGAGGGGGAAGCTCCAGCCACGGGATTAAGGGGGAATTCACAGAATTCACAGAACATC
>WEIT01039836.1:57121-69539 GCA_013389985.1 Dryoscopus gambensis
TTGGGTTGTGGGCACATTTGAAATGTGGGCACGTTTGAACTGTGGGCATGTTTGGGTTGTGGGCACATTTAGATCATGGGCACGTTTGGATTGAGGGCGCATTTGGGTTGTGGGCTCATTTGGACTGTGGGCACGTTTGGATTGAGGGCATGTTTGGGTTGTGGGCACGTTTGGGTTGAGGGCACGTTTGGATTGAGGGCATGTTTGGGTTGTGGGCACATTTGGGTTGTGGGCACGTTTGGGTTGGGATATAATTCATTCTTGATTCCTGACTCATCTGCGAAGGGAAAAGGGAATGAGATTAGTGTTCTCGCAGGGAAAGGGAACTGAATTTTCTTTATTTAATTTGTTTGACTGAATAGACAGAGGGTTCAGGTTCTTTACTATTCCTCCTTTATTTCCAGTGGAAGTATCAGGCAGGTGAGAACAAAGAGGTTCCTTCACATGAGAACGGAAATTGATAGGAAAAACCAGAAATAATTATTGCCAATGCCCCACTGTGCCTTCTAGATATGGCCACTGGAATAAATGGGAAATATTTTGTTAATGAAAGCGTTTTGAAGGAAAAAAATATTTTAAACTCCATTCTAGAAGGTTTTCCCAGTTCTGATGTGAATGAACTGTCCAGCACTTTGGCAACATCCCATGTGCCCCCATCAGCACTCTGGGGATGGGGAGGCAGAGCCCCAGTCCCTGTGTCCACCGCATCCAGATCATTCCCAAAGAGCTGAAATAGCTGAGGAAAATGACTTAACACAGCCCAAATCAGTCAGAGAGTGAGGGGATGGCAGGCTGGGGAGGAGAAAAACTTCCACTGGCAGCTTTTGAACCTAAAATTATTCCTAAAGTCGCTCTCTGCGGGTAAGAAGGGTGAAATTTAACCCTTTGCCTGAAGAAATCCGAGATAAATGTGCTCTAGATGCCCGTTTGAATGGTGGGGTCTGTTCCCAGGGGGGTGCTGGGGTTCAGGAGGCACCTGCAGCTGAGGTCAGCAGAGCAGAGGGGCGCAGGGTACGGAGCAGGGGCTGGGAGTTCCAAGAAAAGAGCTTGGAAACAAAGAGGGGAAGCAGAAATGCAGAGCTCTGACAGTGCCTTGGACTGGGGCTGGGAAGTCATCCATAATCCTCTGGAAGACCGGCCTTCCCAAGGAGCCATTGTCTGAGTGCTGGCAGGATCTGTGCCCGTGCTCTCTACGGAAGAGTTCCCCTCGTTATTCGAGGTCACGGGGCTGGGATTTCATTGCTGTGAACCCCTCTGGTGCCAAGGGGGAGAAGATCCCACAGCTGGCAGCCCGTGCTCCTCAGCCTCTCCATGAAAACCTGTGTTCCTGCAGGGAATTTGGGAAGGTTTTCCTCCCTCAAAGCTCGGGTTCATACTGAGACAAGTCCCTGGAGGTGGAAAGCAGAGCAGCTCCTTGGGAAGGCATTTTTGAGGAATGCTGCCAGCCTGCATCTACCGGCCCTGGCTGAGCAGGGGATCCTTTGAGAGGCACTGCGAGGGTGTTTTAATTAACGTTTCAAGAAAAGCAGGGCGAAGAGTGATTCCTCAGCTTCTCAAAGGTCAGAAGGTGCTCAGACATCACAGAACTGGATACAGGGCGAGAGCCTAAAGAGACAGAGACCTGCCAAAGCTCTTGGACAGCACAGCCCCTCAGAGGAGTTATTTGCTGTCTGTTATCAGGTTAAATGGAGCTATCAGAGATGAATCTCCTGTTCAGACACGCCGCAGAGACAAGGCAGAGCTGGTGGGAGGTGCTGCTGTTCAGGGGGTCTCTGCTGCTTTGGGCCAGAGAGATGAGGGTGATTAAAACAAAGAGCTGTGGGATGATTTTGTAAAATCCCCCAACCAATGGATGGGATCCCTTTTCACGGAGACTTTGGAAAGGGGGGAAGGTTAACGAGATTATTCTTTGCCAGGCACAGTGCGGGTCACCTCCTATCTTCTGTCATGGAAGAGATAAAAGGATCAAATTTGAAGCAGGAAAAGCTTTCCAACTCCAATTCTTGTGCTTCTCCGTGCAGAGCCCGTCAGTCACGCGGCGCTCACGGAGAGCTCCCCACTGCACGGCGCTTGAACTCCCAAACTGCTCAACTCAGCTTTTGTTCAAGCTAGGACCCCCCCATCAAACTGGGTTTAGATGAAAGAGGTTGTTTCACCACTGAGAATCTCATTTATTTGACTGAACTTGCCTCGAAGGCTGCACAACGAGAAATGACCACTTTTACTGGGCACGGAAAATGCCTCACGCCGAAATCTGAGCGTGCCTGCAAATATGAAATCCCCCCAGAAGTGCTCTTTTTAATGGGGTGGGTGGGCTCTGCCCAACCAAGCAGCTCCTCAGCACCACAAAAATGCGAAAAATATGTCAAAAGTCAATTTATATAAAAAATAAAAACTCCTTTCATGCTGTTTCAGTGATGAAAGCATCATGAAGCTTTCTCAAAATTTAAAATTATTTTAGTCAAGCTTACAGTGGATGCAAGGTGGGAATAACAATGAGGCACTGCTATTAGGTGGGAAGATTTTAGGAGTGGTTGTGGGAGATGCTGGGAGCTGAATGATGAGCCCGCTGGAAGGAAAAACTGAACCCAGCTCCCAAATTCTCACAGAGAACCTGCACACCTACAGGGAGGAATTTTTAGGAAGCCAAAGATGTGACAAGAGCCTTTCGACAGCTCGAACGCTCTTTCGAGTGCTGAAAATAGATCATTTCCCCAATCTCCTTCCCCACCCAAGGCAGCCCAGCTGCGGGTGGGAAGGGTGCTCAGCTGGAGGGTGAAGTTTGCTGGGGCTGGAGGTGACACAAAGGTTGTGGGACAAGAATAGAGCGAGATTAGCTGAGCTCTAATCCCACAGGGGCTGCGGTGGCTTCACCTGCGGAGAGCCTTCCATTGCTCCAGGGAAACATTTTAAACCTGGCCTCCCAATCCTCACTGATCCTCTTCTATCTCCTTTTCTACCTCATATCAGCATCAGGAACCATTTCAGTTGTTCCACTTCAGCTGCCCAAAACAGAGCTGAGGGGGGATCCGGGCCGAGAGCGAGCCCGGGGCTGAGCGCGGAGCTCGTGCTCAGATCTAGCTGAATCCCAACGCTTGGATGGGGACAAACGGTGCTGGAACCATCCCAAAATGCCCCTGTTGGCCCATCAGAATATAAATTATTCCCACCTCTGCAGTGCCTCGTGGGTTTGTGCTTAATAAATTCAGGTTTCAGAGCCCGGGGAGGGAGAGGAGCTGCGGAAGCACCAAATATTCCAGCAAACTGCAGAGGAGAAGCGCTGCCGTTCCCACGGAGCAACAAACGGGAGCTGCGAGCTGCCTGCCCGGTGGGTGGCCAGAGCAGCACTGATCTGTGACCCACAGCCTCCTGGAAAACCAGAACCCGCAGGATTTAACTCCACGGCTCTCCAGAGCACGGAACAATCGGGCAGGGTGGAGGCCGCTTCGGAGCAGGCATAAATCTTTCTTCCCTCTGCTCGAATCTCACGCTGATAGCAGCGAGTTTTCTTATCAGCCTCTGATGGCAAGAAACAGGGATCTAGATAAAGTTGTTTATTCCAGTCAGGTATTGGCATGGAGTGAGAAAACACACTGGGAGACCAGATGTTCCCGAGTTGGCCACCGCAGGCGTTTGCTCGGGAGCAGGAAGAATGATTTTTCCTCCTTTTCCCTGGCCTTGCTTGGCCTGTTGTTATTTCCTACGAGCAACTCGGTGTTTTCCTCCTCAGCCAGAGCACAGCCCAGGCCCTTCCCTCCTGCTCTGGCTGTTTTCAGGGCGGTTTTTGAGAGCTCTCAACACAAAAGTGATAAATCCTCCTCAGGATGCAGGGAAACGCTCAGCCGAGGATGACGAATGGAATTTAAGCACGTTCCTGGTGATGCCTTTGGCCACACCAAGAACCACCAGTCTCGCGTAGGATGGTGCTGACAGCTCAGCCATGAGGTAAATTTATCTCTTGTATATCAGGGAATCACCTGGATTTTGCAGTTCCCTGGACCCCAGAGCAGTGGGAATGGACAATGAAGTTTCTTTAAGTTTGAGAGAAGCTGGCAGCATGGGGTGGAAATTTTTGTTGTTTCCCCAAATTCATCTTTTCCTTGGGAGATTCACTGGCAAAACAGGACAGATTTTGTGGATGACTTTGTTCTTTCGGGGTTTGTTGGAGGAGGTTGTGTTTTTCCCAGTTAATAATATTTCAGGAGAAAAAACCCAACCTGAAATGTTCTTTGATCTTGATCAAATGTTGACTCTATTAATTAAAAAACCAAGCGGAGCTGCACGGCCTCATCTGTCTGCAAAGTGTTTGTAGTCTCCAAACACAACAGGAGATAATCAAATGTCTACATAATCTTCTCTTTTAACCTTTGGATGAGGAATTTTTTCCAGCCTGGCTGTACCTGAAGCAATCAGGACTCGGCAGAGAGGATCCTTCCACTGCGAGCAGCAAAAGAACAAGCACTGGAAAGCCCTTCATTAACCACTCTGAAATGAAAGCATTCAATCTCAATCCTGTCATCAGGGTTCCCTAATTAAGGGAACGGGCAGATTTATGAGGCTGCTATTTTTACCCCGGTGCCGCGGAAGTGATGTCAGGGCCGGCCACGCCAGCGGGAATTGTGTTCACAATGTCCCAGGAGAACTCCCGTGTTCTCCAGCTCCCACAGCACCTCCCCAGCATCTTTAGCTTCCAGCAGAAGCCCTCAGGCAGGGCTCCGAGGGATGGACACGAGCTCGAGCTGCAGCGTTGTTCTCCTTTCACCTTTCCAGAGCTTTTCCTGGTTATCGCTGTGAAATCCCGATCTTCGGCAAGCCCAGTGGAAGGCAGTGGGATAAATTTTCTTCCTGATCAGGCTGGAACAAATTTTAGAGGTTCCTATAACATCATCAGACATCACCCAGGTTTGCGCTGGTGGCAGAATTTGGGATCAGGAAGGAGAGAATGGGAGTGCTGGGGCGCCTGTAAATGGATAGAAAGTGAATTTAGATGACAACAGATGAGGAATGTGTAGGAGAGAACCATCCCTCCTTGGCCCCTTGGCAATGTTGGCACCACTTCTCTGTCTGCCACAGCATTTTTTGGAGACACTTCCTCGTAGACAACTTGTTGGGATAACGAGGGATCTTCCATGAAACAGCCTCATGCCATTCCTTCCTCCTCCGTTTGGAGTCGTCTTTAGTGACGCTGCTGGGGGAGAAGAGGAGAGGGGAAAGGTCCAAATTTCGAATTCAATTCCTCCAGCAAGTGACAGTCTTAAATTCAAAAGGCAAAGAATCACCCCAAAATCAGACAAACCCCAAACCAAAGAAAAGGAACCATTAATCCAATTTCCAGACGACAAAAATCCGAGCTCCGAGTGCTGTCAGGATTTTGTTCTCACCATGTATTGATGGAAAGCTTTTAGCTTTCCCCCTATATTTAGCATTGCAATAAATGTTCTGCATCCCCACGCTGCCATCAGTGCTCATTTAAGAGCTTAAATAGCTGGATTTATGACAGGTTTTCTTTCTGATGCCACTGTTTTCATGCTCATGAATTATAGATCCAGCTCTGGAGAGAGTGGTGGTGTCAGAGGAAAACCGATCGCTTGTCTTTCTGAAGAGAAAAAATGAGAGAGGAAGAGGCTCTGTGACAAAGGACAAATTTATTGATTGGGGGGGAAAGGCTCTTTTGTGGAATCTGTCAGATTTTGCCTTTTCCATTGCGAGGGGAGGAGCAGGGATTTGACTCCTGACAGCAGCCCAAGGAGCAGCATAAATGAATCGCTGTCGCGGGCCAGATCCTTGCTCCCTTTCCAGCAGGGAGGACCCCTCACTTTGCTATAATTTATCAAGACCTCTCCCAAACGAAGCATTTCTGTGTGGATTCTGCCCTGGCTGCTCTCCACAGCCAGAATTCCACATTTTACTGCTGCTGGCCAGCATTTCCCTGCTCTACCTCCACTCCTCCTTCCAGGGCACCCTGGCAGCAAGGAATTCCTCTCCTGGAGTTCCTCCCCTCCTACCATCAGCTGTGCTGGGAGAAGTGGGCAGATTTTTGCACATTGAGTCTCACACCGCGCTGAGGGAGAATAAAATATTGAAGTCATTTTTGCTGTGAGGTTGGGAGAACAAAAACGCCGTCAGTTATCTAAAGGTTGTCTTGTGTCTCATTCTCTGCACTTCCACGAGAGGTTTTACTCCCTTCGGAACGAAATTTGTGAATGGCACACGGGGTTTGTTGTGCCAAATGTGTTTGTGCTTCCTTATTTTCTCCTCTCACACGAGGAATTTTGCCAAATTCGCCTTTTTTCCCTTCTCCATCTCTTCCAAACCTCCCTTCCCACATTAACTGACAGCCTTTCATGTCCATACTCTGGCAATTTCCCCTTCATTCCAGGAGGGAGGAATGCACAGGCCCGATAGCCCAACATAGCTTTGCAAAGACTTTAAGCTGCTTTTCCTCTTGTCAAACCAGCCTAAAATAAATGTATTCCACACCTATAGCCTGAAAAATTTTTACAAGGCAAGGCTCTCCTGAAGAAGGATAAATCTCAGTGGAGAGAAGAATGCAAAGCAATAAAGTTGTGTATACAGCTGAGGGCAGAGGGATGAAGGGCTGGCGGATGAGGTATTTTCTAGTTGTTTCCTCACCCAAAAACCATCCTCTTCATCAAAGCCTGAGCAGCTTCCAGGAATAGAGTTTATCCCGGTGCCTGCTTCTGGCAGAAGCAGCTTTGCCAGCCTGACCTTCTCCCTAAATCCATTCAGCATTGCCTGGAAAGTTTGACATTTTTTTCTTGCTGTTTTCGTTCTGTTCTGTCACTTTTAGGGCAAGAGAATTATCCCCACTGAACAATCAAAAAACTGCACTGAGGAGAGGGGGGAAAGAGGCAATGAAAGCAGCTGGAGGATTAAAATATTAACGAATAAGGGCCACCTAACATTGAAGAAAAAATGTTGTGTTGAAACTCACAAAATCCAGGAGTTTTGTCCAGGAATGGTGAATGGTGACACACAGAGAACTGAATTCCTTCCTTCCCACCATCACTTATGGTGGGAGAAGTGGGCAGATTTTTGCACCCTGAGTCTCGCACCAAACTGAGGAAGAATAAAATATTTAAGCCGTTCTTGCTGGGGGGGAAGGCGAGTTGAAGAAGCTTTTTGGGGTAAATCTGCAGGGTCCTACCAGTGCAGGGGAACCCAGCGATGCCATCACTGCTCTCACCCCGGGGTTTGTTCTGGAGTGCTCCAGGTGACGATCCCGGAACAAGCAAACAAAGAAACCTCACCCAGCGTTTTCCACGAGACTCCAACCCCCAGCGTTGCTGGATTTGGGGTTGTACCGGTGTCTTGGGTTGCAATATGTAACCAAAAATGTTTATTCTACTTTCATCTGTTGAAACCGGTTGAAAGATATTTTTATCTCTTGTAACTCCAGGGGAAGCAGGGCGGGTGCCTTCTGTTAATGGGTCACTCGTTAAAACCAGATGGGGCAGTGCTTCCTTATCTCGTCCTCCACCCATCCTCCTCCAAGGGGATATCACCTGGGAATGAGCCATTTAAGGCTCTCCTTGTGACCGATAACATCACATCACCCCACTGGGAGATGCTCCACTCAGTGGGAGGAGCCAAAGCCTCTCTACCTGCATAAAACCTGCAGCTCAGAACACCAGAGCAGCTGGTTTTATCCACTGGATTCCCCAAGGAAGACTGGACCCATCCTGTCACCACCGGACCCTTCTACAGGATCACCTCTGCTCCAACGGAGCCACAGCTGCCACTCCAGGAGGATTATTTTGGGCTGCTCCCCACACCCTGACCAACAGGGGGTCAGGTCGTGTTCTGACTCTGTCAGAGTTCCTGGGATTATTTGGTTGTTGTTGTTCTTTTCTCTGTACCACTACCTTTGTAGTTTGTAATATTCTTAGTAAAGAACTGGTATTCCTATCCCTACATCTTTGTCTGAAAGCGCCATAATTTCAAAATTATAACAATTTGGAGGTGGGGGGTTTACATTCTCTATTCCGAGGGAGGCTCTGGTTTCCCCTGGCAGTCACCTGTCTTCTAAACTAAGACAAGCAGCCTCCACTGTGCCTCTGGAAACAGCAAATAATCAAGGGACGGAGTGAAGCTGATCCTGAACATCCCTTTTTTTTGTTTGTGTGCAGCATCCAGGCAGCACCACGTGGAGCGAGAGCCCTCCCCAGATTCTGCAGGATCGATGGGTTTGGTTGTTTCTTTCTGCGCAGCAAATCCTGTGGGGCTGCTCCTGTTCCAGGGGTAAATTGCATTTGTCAAGTCCACCTTTCATCTCCCGCAGAGCCGAGGGGGGATTGATCTTTACAAGGAATGTGCTGGGGCTTGTGGAGGCATTTCAGGGGCTGCCAGGTGAGCTCCTGCCAGCAGCTGATGGAGGGTCTGGAGCTGCTGCAGTTCATTCCTCTCCAACACCCACCCACGGCTCTGGTGTGTTACCATGGGTTTTATGGGCAGTGGCAGATATTGACCAGTTCCTGATGCTTAAAATGGAACTTTTTAGAGGTGTAAACACTCTGAGATTATGCTGGTTCTTTATACAGGAAAAAAAAGGCCGAAAAAGTGGAAGAAGCAGAAGAATTTGGTGTAGCAAAGCTTTGCAGAACTTGTAAGACCAACACTGTGCTCCAGGGCTGCCCTGTGGGTGGGAAAGCCACCTCCACGGTCACTGAGGTCCCCTCACTGCCCCAGGGACCTCATCTGGGTCCGTGGCACCTCCTCAGCTTGGACCCAGCCCCGTCCACCCTCCGGCCGTGTCCGAGGAGCTGCCGGGCGCCGGTTTGGCAGGAGGAGCCTCCAGGAGACAATGGATGGCTGGAGAACAAATGAAGAGTCACAGAGATTATTGGAGGGGAAGCTGATGCTTGAGATGGGCCCAAATTGAGTCAGGATTGTTTTGAATTCTTTCTGTGCCTTTGCTGTGTTTTCTCCTCCGGTTCTCCAGCACCACCCGTGTTCCTCAGGCTTTCAAACCGGGATGAGCTTGGCTGGAAGCGGTGCTGGAAGTGCTGGAAGCCCTCAGCTCCTCAGAAGCCCCTCCTGGATCCAGGCGTGGTTCCATTGGAAACCAGCCTTTGATTCACCAAAAGCTTGACATGGCCAAGATGAAACAGTTTTGGGTTCTGCAGGGAAATAACGACTCCCGAAACCCTTCCAGCCAGCCCTAAGCACTGCATCCTTAGCAGTGAGGAGCTGCTGCCTCTTAATCAGCCCCAAGAAGGGCTGAATTTGATGTTTTGCTCTGTTGTGAACAAGTGATGGTGGCCTGAAACAAATGCTTGTGGGTGCCTGAATTAGCCCTCACAGATGTATGAGCTAATTTGGGGTAATTGTCAGCTCATCAGCTCGGAAAACAAAGCTTGGGCATTTCTGGAGAACTGCATCAACAAAGCTGGGAGGAAAACTCTTCTGCTATTTTTAAGGTAAAAGAATAACAAAATTAAGTAGGGTATTAAAGAACTTTTAGGCTGATTTTGCACATCATCAAAAGAATGGCAAGAGGGAAGAGAGGCAGTGTCCTGGATTTCTCCTGGGAAACAAACTCTTAATTACTCCCTGCCCTTAGAGCTGGACCTCTGAGTAACATCAGAACTTTATTACTGATACCTGCACTGTCAGGTACACCTGTGACTGCCTGAGGTGAGGGGGTGAACACCAGACAGAGTGCAGGAAGCTGTCAGGATTATTTTCAGAAAAGAAAACTGAAATCCAGCTCCGACTCTGACAGGCTCTTCCAGGGGCTTGGAGATGACTGCGTGGAAATTTGTGCCCTCTTAAGGAAGCAATAAAATCCCCCCTGCTCATGATCAGCACTTCACTGACATCCCCTGGCTCTCAGCAGGCTCTGCTCAGCACTCGGGGTGCACCCAGCCCACCTCGTTCCCTCCTGCCTCCCGAAATTCCTGCTTCCATCAGAGAAGGTGATTTCCCTCCCGTCAGATGTGGCTGGGAGTTGGATTTAATGGATTCAGCCCTCCACACTCAGAGCTGTCTGCCTTTCAGTAGTTGAAATTCCATGTTTTTGTAGGATAATTGGATCCTTTTCAGGAGGGCAGCGGATCAACATCAATCAGTTTGACTTTCCCACCTCTCTTGAGCCGCTTTGTGCTTGGCGCAGGAGCCAAGGACTCGTGCTGGCTGGAAATTCCTGGGTGGAGATGGGAGCAGAGACCCCGTTAGCAGGAGCTGAGCACAAAGCCCCAGGTTGGTGGCAGCGTGATTGGGTTTTATCTGCGTGCATGATCCACGAAAAGCTCGGATCCGTCCCAGGGTGTGCTTGGAGGCAGGAGCAGCAATGTCCTGGTGAGGGCTGGGACTGGGAGGCTTGGAGTCGTCCTTGTTATCCATACACAACATGAGAAATTCCAGCTGGAGCAGAGATGTGCTGTTAACACTTGGATTGATGTATGGGATGGAATTAAAGACCTCCACCCCTTTATCCTTCAAGGGATGCTCTGAAGAGGTGAGGAGGTAACTGCCTGAGCTGGAGGCAGTGTCAGGAGAAGAACAGATGGCACTAAAATGACCATGGATGTAGTTAGGCTGGGTATGAGAGCACTTCCAGTAACCTGGGCAGGAGAAGTCTGAAACTCCCTCCTGCTGGGAGCACTGGGAACACTGGGAGCACAGAGACTGATGGTTTGAAGATATGGCTTGATCAGAGTGCGAAATGTTCTGTTACTGACAGAACAAGAGGACACAGCCTCAAGCTGCATCAAGGGAAATATAGGTTGGATATTAGGAAAAAGTTTTTTACAGAAAGGGTGATAAAGTACTGGAATGGGCTGCCTGGGGAGGTGGTGGAATCACCGTCCCTGGATGTGTTTAAAAAAAGACTGGGTATGGCACTCGATGCCATGATCGAGTTGAGGTGTCAGGGCACGGGTTGGACTCGATGATCTTGCAGGTCTCTTCCAATCCAGACATTCTGTGAATTCTGTGAAATGGTTTGTCACAGAGCCATGGAATGGTTTGGGTTGGAGGCACCTTAAAGCACCTTTAAGCACCATTGTCCCAGGGTGCTCCAAGCCCCAATGTCCAACCTGGCCTTGGGCACTGCCAGGGATCCTGGGGCAGCCACAGCTGCTCTGGGCACCCTGTGCCAGGGCCTGCCCACCCTCACAGGGAACAATTCCTTCCCCAAATCCCTCCTAACCCTGCTCTAAGTCAGTGGGAAGCCATTCCCCATGTCCTGTCCCTCCATCCCTCGTAAAGAGTCCCCCTCTGTCTTTCCTGCAGCTCCTTCAGACCACAATGAGGTCACCACAAATCTCCACATGTCTAGGCTGAACAATCCCAATTCTCCCAGCTTTTCCCCACCTCTGCTCATCCTGGTGCCTTCTCTGGACTCTCTCCAACATCTCCACATCCTTCCCGTGCTGGGACCCCAGTGCTGGCTGCAGAGCCCCAGGTGGGGTCTCCCAGGGGGAACAGTGCAACGCAGAACCCGTTCCACCCCATTTTTGTGGCCGTGCTCACCAAATAACTGAGATTAACTCCCCGCATCATCCCCACAGCACCCGTGCCCTCTCGTTCTGTCTCTCTCTGCTGACTCCTCGGCCCTTGGAGATTTTCTCTGGCACGTGTGGTATGCTTTGTTCTGAGGGCACCTCTAATCCCAGCTTTCCCTGCCTCGCTCCTGGGGCTGCTCTCTGTAATGCCCCACTGATGTGGAAGGGAATGAGTGCATGGCTCGCACAAAAGCCGAGGAAGGCTCCTGCTGCAGGAATGTGCTGGCACCGAGCCGCCAGACGCAGCCGGAATTCACAGGAACAGGCAGAAATGACCAGTGGTTGTCCCCTGAAATGCCCAGGAATGCCACCAGGATCCCAGCTCTGCCCGTTACATATCTGGGTGTTACGTGTGTGAATCTGCTTAAAGTCCTTGCTCTGGGCAGGTAATTGGTATGAAACAGGGTTTTTGCTGTTCATTTTTCTTTTCCATCCCTGCTAAAGCCTCTCAAGCCCCACATTTTGACTGATATTTATCCTTGCCTGGGTTGGGATCGTGTGGCATCATGTCTGCTCCTGTCTTTTCTCCTCCACTTCTGATATATCCCAAGAGCATCGGGCAGGCCTGACATCCTCCCTGAGTTCTGTGATCCAAAATAATGGCACTCCCAAAGTTTTATGAACAAAAACCCCCCTGAAATTACCTATTTTCGGATTTATGGACACAACGAAGGCAGAGTTAATGCTGGGCCCAGCCTGAGAGAAGATGCCACAGCAAGTCAGAGAATAAAACTCCGCCTCTGCCGTCTGTATTGCACATCCCAAAGAGTCCAACTTCCAGCAGTTTTTCCTTCGTTTTTTCCAGAACCCGCCGGAGATTTTTTTAATTTGTTTTCTTAAAATATTCAAAATAATTAGTCCCTCTTCAGATGCAGGAAGAATGAAGCTTC
>WEIT01039839.1:4424-32818 GCA_013389985.1 Dryoscopus gambensis
ACACAGTCTCTCTCTCTGGGAGGTGGGGGGGGTAGAGAACGATCTCCTCGTCTCTCCACCCTTCCATCCTGCAGAAGCTGACTCAGTCCATTCCCTTCCATATCTCTCTCTCTCTCTCTGGGCTCCAGCCTACCTCTCTCCTCAGGCCGAGTGACTTCAGGCCGCATGGCTGCCCCTCCCCCATCCAGGCCCAGGCCCAGCTTCAGGCCTCAGGCTGGGTGAGGGAGGAGATCTGCTCCTTTCACTGACCGGAACACAAAAGGAAGTTCCTCTGTGAATCTCTCCTTTATCTCCCCATGTTCTCAGAGGTGACACATCTCCTTAGTGGCCACACCAGATGTCAATACTCACTTCTGACCCATGATTGGTTTGACTATACCTTCCTTAAAAAACTCCCTTCCTGTCAAACCAGGACACTCTTTAGGCTTATGAGATACTGGAGTTGCAGCAGTCAAGCAAAAAAGTGATGTTATCAAGAGAAGTAGAAAGGAGAGAACCTCCAGCGAGTTCCTGTATTAGCTTGGCTGCAACCTAACACTTGTTATGGAGCTAGCACTGAAGTTAAAACTTTGCAACATAAAAGCCAGTTACTGAGGCCTGGGTTTTAGACTCAGTGCAAGTACAGTCTGAAACTCATTTGAAAACGAAGTTAACAAAGTATCCACAAAAGTGATGGCAAAAATGGTAATGGATGTTACAAGAAGGGTAATCACATTTTCCAGAATGCCTTAATACACTCGACACTGTGAGCAGAATTATCTCCTTTGCTTTCAATTAATCTCTGATTATCTGAAATCCTGTCACAAGCTTGCATATTACTTCATTCACCTAGCTACTCGAATAAGTAGGATCTGCTGTCTTGGTAATGGGAGACAAAAAAATCCAGCAAATCAATTCACAATCACACTTCAGTGTGTACTTTACTCAATGCAATATTGATTTCAGAAGCACAAGCTATTTCTGGTCTGCAATAGTCTGGCAAGTTGTACACCTCAAGAAAGTTGGAACTGAGAATTCCAAAATACTTTACGAAGCGTTTTCTCCTTTTCTATGTCTTACATGCTTTTGCCATGCATTCCTAACTCAGAATGCTGGATAGCTACACATAGAAATAGATGTTAAATGAAATAAGGGATTTAAAAAAAAAAAAAAGGAAACCTTTTATCCCATCTATGTAAAGCAGTAAAATCATACTTAGTTATATGTTAACCCAAATTCTGTTTTTAACTGAAATACAATATGAACATCACCTATTCTGTAGAAGGCAAAAGGAATTCTATGTAAGAGATACCTACCCTTGTGTTACAGATTCATCCAGCTGGCTGCCATGCTAGCTTTTTCTAACTTCAGCCTACCAGATTAGCCATTAAAAATCTGCATGTTTTTCTCAGGAAATCCATGTTTGAATTTCTAAAAGGTTAACAAGTACCAAGAAACTATCTGTGTAATTAATGATGTTATTCAAAGTCTTGGGAGAACACAGCAATTTTCAGGATATGCCTTTAATATCACTAGCTATTGGATAATTGGCTGGAAATGTGTATGGCTCTATCTGGTGATTAGGAATATCGAGAGTAAGTGGAAAAACTGAATGTGAGAATATTTTTATTAAAAGCCAGACATGGAAGAAACTAATTAGAGAAGATATCCCATAGTCCAGCCAAACACAGGTTGCTCTTTAGGATATTTGGTCAAATTTTCTTTAAAGAGGCTAATAGATGTATTATTTTAAATGGTTCTTTTTTCTTTTCAGTTTAATATGCAGCAAAGAATGGATGGTATTTCTATCTGAATGCTGACCTCACCTGTAAATAGAGTATTTTAATGAATTATTTACACAAATTAAACATACACACCAGATTTCCCCCTCTTTCTTTTCCTCCTATTCAATTAAAGACAATTGTATTGCAGAATAGTTCTAAAGGTTTCCAATCTACTTTTAGTTAAAGATTTATATTGTCAATATATTGCTTAGAGATTACAGGTTGCTCATAAATAATGTTTCTGCTTGTTGCATGCAATGGCAATTGGGAAATTGCCTTGTCATTACAATTCAATACATTTGTGTATAAATTAAGATTCATAAATGACTCAACTGAAAGAAACAAGTGGTCAAAACATGTGGCTAAATCGTTAAGCTATCTTAGGAGATGTTTTAAATCATTTGTATTGATTAATTACCAGACCTTAAGTGAGGTAAATCAAAATAACGTTAATGACTTCAATGTCACTATGCCTTCTCATTGACAGAAAAAGGAACTTTCCCTGGAAAAGTCATGAAGTTTTGCCCTATTTCCCAGTGTAGGTCCTCAACTGGAATATTTAATCCATTTTTGTACAGTTAACTTTAAGACGTTGTATGCTGAAATGCAGTCCAGAGGGGAAAAAAAACCCAATGAAACAACAGCCACAATAAAAAAGATCAAATGTTGTCCAATGAAATAAATAAAAAGAAATATTTATCCAAAACTCTAGACATTTATAGTTAAAAAGAAAGGTCTTGAAAGAGTGTTTTCTGTGTTTATTGTGTACCAAAAAAGCAATAGGTTTAATTGCAAAATGGAAAAAAAAAAGGGGGAGAAGTAAAGCATGAGAACAGTTGGCTGAATGTCTCTAAAGTATTTATCACTCAGGGGTTTAACAAGGAATTAGGTAAATATGCACTCAAAATCATATAAACATCAAGAATCCTGTGTTGTATCAAAAGAGTGGTTGAGGTGACCTTACAGTGATCCTTCTAAGATTTTTTCCATCTTTCTACTATTACTGTTCTTATTTAGCCATTTACTCTTAAAGGCAAGTTTGATTGATTGTACTGAAAGGAGATTTTTTTCCCCACTTCCTACAGATATAAGTACAGACAACAGATTTTGAGAGAAGTTCTCATACACTCTGGCCTTTTTAAGCTATAAGGGAGAAATGCATAGGAAGGATAAAACATAAATAAGCCACATTTATGTGAAGAAGGCACACAAATAATTCTTGGAAGATATACTGCTAAGGTGAGCAATGACAAGCACGATGAACCTTAGAAAACCATCCCTTTCTGTGTTACATCATTATTAGACACTGAGTTTGTTGTAAACTCAAATGCCTCGTGGCCCTGCTGCTGGGCACTGCTGTAAAAAGCCTGGCTCAATCTTCTTTGCACCCTTCCTTCAGGTATTTATATATTCTGATAAAATCTTCCCTGAACTGGGCTAAAGAGTCCCAGCTGTCTCAGCCTTTTCTCACAGAAGAGATGCTCCGGTGCATTATTCATCTTTGTGCCCCTTCATTGGTCTCTCTCCAGCATGCCAGGGTCTCTGGTACTAAGAAGCCCAGAACTGGATAGAGTACTCCTGGTGTGGCCTCAACAGCAAGTTGGCACCTACTGGCAATACTTTGCCTAATGCAAGCCAGGATACCATTAGCCACCTTTGACACAAGAGCACAGTGCTGACTCATGTTCAACCTGGCGTCCACCACAACCTCCAGGTCCTTTACATCACAGGTGTTTCCCTGAAAATTTGTCCCCAGAATATTTTGGTGCATGAAGTTGTTCCTCCCTCAGTGCTGGACTTCCTATTTCCCCTATTTGAAGTTCCATGAAGTTCCATGAAGTTCCTGCCAGCACATCTGTCCATTCTGTTGAGGTCCCTCTGGATGGCAGCATGACCCTCTGGTGTATCAACCACTCCCCGCAGTTCTGTGCCATCAGCAAACCTGCTGAGGTGCACACTGTGCCCACTCATCCAGATCATTAATGACGATATTGAACAAGACTGGACCCAGTATGGTCCCCTGAGTTACGCGACTGACTACTAGCCTCCAGTTAGACCTTGTGCCACTGGTCGCCATCCTCTGGGCCCAGCCATTTGGCCAGTTTTCAGTCCAACTCACTGTATGTACATCTGGCTGTACATCAACAGCTTCTCCCTGAGGCATTTATGGGAAACAGCATCAAAGGCATTACTGCAGTCACAGTACACAATATCCACTGCTTTCTCTTCAGTGATTGTTTAGTATTTACACTGCAGTTTGCATTGGGTACAATTTGTTGTCCTGCTGAGTCAGATGAAACTCCCAAAGCCGTAACAATTCTTCACAGCCTTAGTATTTTCCTCACCTTTTAAACCTTCTAAAGTGCATGCCCTCTCCTACACATCCTGTTTTGGATCTGAGCACGCTCATTTAAATCTGTGTGCGTGTGAGTGTGAATATGCTATAGCAAATGTACTATGAATGTTGCTCTGCTAGATTCTTCAGTATCTTAGATTTGTAAGTTAGGCCTTACAGTGAGTTAAGGTTGTATATATTATATAATGATATTTACTATATCAAGTTATATTAAGTTCAGTATGAATCTTTTGTTAAACTACTTAACATAAGCTGTCAGTTAGGTGCTGTTTTAAGTGCTGTTAAACCTTTAGGCCTTAACTGTTTGCAAAGTCTGGGGCTCAGTTTAGCAAGGAGGTCTAGTCTAAATCTCGTGACTAAATGGGAGGGTCTTCCTTGGTCCTTTTTATCATTATCCTTTTTTACCCTTACCCTTTTCTCCTCCCTGCACCCCCAGCTTCCATATAGATAATTTTTGAACTGATTTTGGGTTTAGACTGATTGATTTTTAGATTTTAATTTTTTTTTTTGCTATGTGCTTTAACCATTTAGTAAGCAGTAGAGTGAACCTTGCCAATGAATTTTGTCATACTTTTGCTTGTATATTAAACCTGCTTTTACCAATACCTTTGATCGTGATTCTTCAAGAGACTTTAAAACACCCATTCATGACAGCATTAATCAGAAATAATCTCCACATGATGCCATGAATATTGATATTCTTATTTTTAATATCAACAATAAAATAATATCTAGGAACTTACTAGTCATCAACTAGAATTCTACCGCATAATAGATGATAGTCTTATTCTATGGGAGAAAAATCTAAAGCAAAAAGGGAAAACAAAAAATAAGAAAATAGAGAATAGAAAATAGAAAATAAAGATGAAAAAAGGAAAATGAAACAGAAAGGGGAGTGGAGGAGGAAGAGGAAGAGGGGAAAAGAGAAAAAAAAAGAAAAAAGGGCATATTTTATATTAACTGATAACTTCTAAATCAATCAATGCACATCTCCTTAAAGGAAAAAGTGTTCAAATGCAACACAAAAGCAAACATCTTCTGCAATTTTCTGTCTTTATGATAGCTTCATTTGCCTACCAACAAAAGGTGAATCTCCATCCCAGTAACAGCTGCGCACTGTATAGCAGAGAATTAATTCTATTTTATTAAATACCAATTTGGCCTTCAGCATTTGTAAATTGAGGCCTTTATGATACAGGCAAGAATAAAAAACGGTCACTACATAAAATGACGCACAGTGAAAAAAGTTATTACTGTAAGAATTCTAAGTATAATTTTATCTGTAGTTGTAATCCATTATTTGATAAACACAACCCTCAGAAAATTGTTGCTGAAATTTCAATTTGCACCAGGGCAAAAAAATCATCAGACTGAGACTTTCATTCTTCTGAATTAAGAGAAGCAGTTTTGAAACAAATATTTCTGCTGATGTTCATATTCTAGTCACTTAATTAAATTTTCTGTTGCACAAAAAGGACATAACAGTCACAGTTATTAAAAATGAGACTAAAAAAAAGATCAAGTTTCATCCATTAACATTAAACTCTTAAGCACTGGAATTCATTCTGACTCTTTCACAAACCAGATTGTACCATCCCTCCATTTCAGATATTTAGTCACTGTCCTCAGTACACTACACATTCAGAAAACAGATGCAGGTTTAGAAGAGCCCAGGATCTAATTCAGTATAGCACTTCATAAATATTTAATTCACAGATGTGTTTCCTGTAAAAGGTGTAAGCAAAGTATCTGTAAGAAAGTCAACTACTTTCCCTTTTCCCATACCAGACATTTGAAAGCTCCCTTGCAGCAGGAGACAAGAAGGACTGGGGAAAATGCTTAGTAGTACAATTAAAGGTGCACAATGAGGCAGAGCCATCAGTAAGGTGAATTCAAAGCTGAGGCAGTGACAGCATTTCCTTCATGTATGACTGATTTCTAAGAAAACAGTTTTTCTTATAACACACAAGATTTCCCTTCCTCTTTTACAACTGCCTTTTTCAAACTGTGGTTTTGTAGGACAAAATTTACTGTAATTTCCCTCAGCAAATAAGGTAGGGCTTTTAAAAATTCAATCCTACCTTGAAAGTGATTATTTAATTCTCTGTTCATTATATCCCAACAATTCCAATATTAAAACTGCTAGCAGTGAATATTACAAAAACCCCTCTGCCAGCCACACAAACTCAACCTGAAAGTCAACCTGTTTCCCTCCTTTAATAGACTAGTAAAGACTTTGCACATCAAATTACACCTCAATTAGAAATGTGTAGCTTCATTGTCTTCTGATTATATTTTCAATGACACCTGCGGCACTCTATTGCCATCAATGGTTTTATGCATGTATAATCTTAGGTAACTAACTGGAATCCACTCAACCTTGTCCTAGCTAGTGCTCTAAAAGAGATTGCATCATGCTACTCTTTTTTAATATTTCACAAAAATTAACATAGAGGAAAATAATTTTAGAAATCCTACTTTTTTTTGTGACTATTATGCTGGTTTGGGCAGAAGTAGAGCAAATTTTTAAGCAGTAGTTTACACATGGGGCTATTTTTGGGATTTGTGATGGAAACAGTGTTGATAATTCTGAGATGTTTTCCTTATTGACCAGTTACTGACCAGTGGTCACACAGAGTCAAGGTCTTTTCTGCCCCTCACCCCACCCCACCAGAGACATGCACAGGGAACAGGGAGGTGACACAGCCAGGACAACTGACCCCAACTGACCAGCGGTCCAGGCCATACGGCTTCATGCTCAGCATGTAAAGCTGGTGGAAAGAGCTGGTGGAAAGAGGAAGAAGGAGATGCTCTGAGGGATGGCACTTGTCTTCCCAAGTCACCACAATGCATAATGCACCCCTGTGTTTCTGGAGGTGGCTGAACACCTGCCTGCCCATGGGAAGTGGTGAATTAATTCCCTGTTTTGCTTTAATAGCAATACATAGCTGTTGCTTTATCTCAACTCATGGGTTTTGTGTTTCACACTTCCTCTTCTCTCCCCCATCCCACCAGGGCAAGCGAGCAAGCAACTGTGTCGGGCTGAGTTGCTGGCTGGGATTAAACCACAACACAATTCTTGGTAGAGAATACTGTCGTAAGAAGCATCTCTCTGTTTGGTCAGAAGAGCAATAGAAATCTTATACTTAATAGCAGTATACCCTGACAGTCATCAGATATGTCTGCATTGCTGAAAAAACCCTACTGCAAATCTTCAAAATTGAATTCACAGAGTAATGTACTTTCACAGGAAGTAGGACCAGCTTCATGGACAAGAGCAGACTTGAGCTGTGCATACACTGTAAATACAGAGTTACAGTCTGAAGTTTAAGACAGTAAACTGTCCTTCAGCAGTGACTTTTGTCCTGTGGTCATACTTTAGTTTTTAGCTTTCAGTGCTACTTCTGTCCTGGAGAGAAATCTATTAGAAAGCCATGTGATGGATGCAGCTAAGTGATGGATTTTAAAGGACATTTTGATGCATAAAGACAGGGGTCTATTAAGTAGGGCTTTTTAGAGTTTCAGTTCCAAATTTCAATTGGAATCAATTGCTAAGTTCTTAAATTTCTTTTAGAAGGCAATAGCTCTAAATTTCACTTTGATCACTTCTAATCTTCAGTTTATTCACTTCATTCATTTTTAGTGATATTTTATTCGATAATCTAATTGTAATAAAATAATCTACGGAAAAGTCATGTACGCCTGAGGGAAGTTTTGTTTTAAAATCCTTTGGAAGAGGAAACATCTTTGGAGTCCATAATCAGAACATTTAGGTGCCACAACAATGAAAACACCTTTCCCAGAACAGTGCTAGAGAGCTGTCCTAAGGGATGTAGTTGTGCTGATAAACTGCTCAACATAACTGCAACATTTCATTTATTGGATGCAATTGGATGAATTCATTTAGTTAGATTAGTGCATCAGTATCCTCATATATTGTTTTTTTCATAGACGTCTGCTTATGCTTTTACGTTTCTTTTAAATCCAAAATATAAATTTAATATCTATAAATTAATTCATATCAGCTGCATTTTAATGTGATTTGGAATACTCCAAAATAACAAAATAATGATTAGACTGTAAAAGAACATAGATTTAATTTTCTAGGCATTAATATTTATAATCCTACTTGAATGCTTTCAGACAGAGAAAGTCTCTGTTTCTTTCAGATCAGTAATCTAAAACTTCATTATATAGTCCTATCAGCATGAATGAAATGAGGAATAAATATAGTAGCTCTTTAAAAAGAATCATTATATAAAATTAATAAATGTTGAGGACAAACATTTATTTTCAAAAGTATTGCTTTGGATAGCATTTTTTTTTACTGTTTCTCATCAAATCTTATTAAAACCTTTTTCTTTTTTGAGAAAACAGTGGAAAGAAGTTTGGGGTTGGGTTTTTAAGATAATACTTTTTTTTTTTTTAACAATAGAGTTGGAATCATTCTTTATTTCAACAGACAAGGGATTACTATTTATTTATATGCTATTTGAGATGGCATCTGTTCCAGCACTTGAGAATGTGTGAAACCAGAATAACACAAACTCTAAATTTACTCGTAATAGAGATTTAAATTTTTTCTCCAATAATAAGAGAATGTGACATCTGCTGTTTCTCAGAAGTAGCAGAATGATTAGATGAAATTAATTTAAAAATCCTTATAGCTCTCCTGAAGGGCTAAGGAAAGTTTAAACCTGAAAACCCCATTCATAGAAGAAAACATCTACTTCAAATATGGGTTTTTATAAAAATATGTATATTTATGTATTAATTTAAGGCTAATCAGCTTTAAATTGGAGTCTAAATAGTTTCATATAGATAAATCTAATATCACAGAATCACAGATAAGTGAAAGTATAAGGCATGTGGAAAATAAATTTCAAAAAACTGTTTTGGGGTTTGCCAGAAAACCCTTCAATAATGATATCTATAATATTAAGTTGAAGTTTACAGTCTCAAGCAATCAAATCTATTGTTCAGATTTCTTTTAGATACCTCCATTATCATCATGTATCATTCCATTTGAGAGGTACTGCAACAAAACTGCTATGTTTCTGCTTTAGTGGGTCTTGAACTCATCACTTTAAATACCCTATCAGCTCTAAAACTCTCTGAAAGCCTAATTTTCTATCCTTGAATTTGTTTCGCCTCACGCCGTAAAATCATAGCTATCTCATAAAATGAAGCCTGAAGTCTAGCTAAGAGTAGCTATAAATGCAATGCAGTCCAACCAGAATGAAGAAACTTTATTTAGAAAACCATTTTATCAAACTTGGTTTACACAAACAAAACAAATATAAATCACGACGATATTAACATAAAGTATTTCACACCTTTAGTGGATGAATTATTGCATGTAAACAGCCTCAGTAGTATTGGAACTGCCACTGATCTGAGTATCCAACCAATATTTCCCTTTTGAATAATTCTACACAAAATATTGAAAATATAAATTCTGGGTGAAATTTATTTTAATAAGACATTTGCCAAGGGTTGAACTTTTATATATGTTGCCTTACTGTATAAAGCTATTATACCTACTCTTCACTTACAATCAGAATGGTTTGGTTTGAAAAGGACCTTAAAGTTCATCCAGTTCCCTCTCCCTCTTCACCATGGACAAGAAAAAAGCTGATCTGAGAAAAGTAAATGGGGACTTAGTTCTTAACTCATGTGATTAGAACATTTTACCTAAATTGCATTAAAATGAAGTGTCCTAAAATATAATCAGTAATCCCAACCCCCCGCCCCAAATTATATTTGAAGATACATGAAGAAATGATTTGTCTTCCTCTTTCTCCCTCTCTTCCGTCCCTTGCAAGTATTGCAAGGTACTAAAATATAATATGGCTTGAAAAAAAAAATCACAAAACCCTCTGCACCTTCTGAGAAGAAAATAAAACTCAGTTAACTTGCTGCAATATATGAAACTCAGAATAAATCAGTGATTCTCAACATTATACAAATAAGGCAGCACCAGCAAGTTGTGAAGGAAAATAAGCACATCAAAGAAAGAAAAACTCTGATTTAGATTTTTAGATGAAAAAATAGGAATAGAAAATGGCTGTAGAAGTCCCATATGCAGCAACAAATGAAAAACGAAGACAACAAATGAAATACGGCAACCCATCCTGACCCAAGAGGAAAAATGAGACTGAGTCTTGACATTTTATTCATCGATTTCTGGAAAGCTACCAAATGTAGTGCAGTCAGAAGGATACCTCTACAGCTGCAAAGAGATGTTGAAATGCAAAGTCACACTCACGTATCACAACCATATTCTTCAAATTCAAGCAAGCTCAATACTTAAGCTTTCTCTCACATGTTTGGACATGATATGCAGTGAATAAATAGCCAGTGATAAGTAGAAAAAACAAAGTTTCTACGAGCTGTTAAATAAAAGAATTTAAATCTTTTTACACTTGCCTGGTCCAGATTACTTTTTTGATTGCTGTTGTTTTATCAGTTCATAGAATATTATAGCCATCTGTCTGTCATGCTTAGAATGTCAAAATATTTATCTTAGTTTGTTTGATTACTCGTTTAAATTTCTCTACCTTAAATTTTGGTAGAGAAACGCTCTTTTCTTTAAAATGCATCATCTCAGTTTTAGTAATTTCCATCCATACTATGGGATTTGAGGATGAGTGTTGGGATTGTGAACAGATATCAAAGAATCAGACCAGTAGAGAACAAAAAGTTGGAGTAGAAATAAGTGGGGAAAAATTAAAATATTTTGAAACAAAGAGACACAATAATAAAATCAATCTAAATATAATCTCCCTCATTAATCCTGAACGGACATACACAATATATTCACCAAGAGTTAAATAACATTTATAACTCTCTACATTATTGAGTGGTTAGAAGTACTTGTGAAACTTCTTCTATAGACATTTTACTTCCAAACTTCAGGGATTACCAGAAAACGTTGCAAATAATTTTGGCAAGTATAAGCAGGAGAAAAAACAAGCTACCAGAAACAAAAAAGAGTTTTAAAAGCAGAAGTACAAAAGGAAAAATAGAAAAACCCGCACATTACTTCTATTTATAGATAAATCAAGGCACCAAAATCGGATTGACTAATCATATGAACAAACCATAACAATAAAATAATGCAAATTCAGTAGGTGTGAACCTTCTTAGTCAACTGCTGTCCAGCTGCTACTTGGGTTCCATCTCTAGTTTACAATGACAATTTGAGCTGGCAAGTATCTGCAGTGTAAATGTCAGATTTTTAAAAGCTCTAGTAGATAAGAGTTACCACAGTTCTTACAGTTATGGATTCCAGCAGTAACTTTCAGGAAACTTTTGGCAGCGAGCTGCTTTATTTTATTACTCTGGTACACATTTCTTAGAAACCTGCATTCATTAGTTTGATAAATTTAGCCAGAAGTGTCAAGTAGCATGTTTCCTGAGAGTTTATTTCTTTAGCTTTGCTAAAAGTCAAGCCCAGTACCATTAACCAAGAATATTTGTAATACACTTATTAAATTTCCTGGTAATTAATATTTTTTCCTTAAACTTCACATTAGAACACTCCAGGTAAGTATGGAAACCCTGACATTTAAATTATTATGAAGGATGCACGCTTTCTAACTCTATTTTGTCACTGTTTGTATAAAAATATTGAGTTGAATGGTGAATTAGATTTTCAGAAAATGACTTTTTCAATCACATCAACTGATAAATTATTTATTTAAGGTATTGTAATAAAAAAAAAAACTTTAGGCAAAAAAATTTATATGAAATTTCCATAGAATAAAATTACTTTCATTGAAAGACTATTATATTAATTAAACATTTTCCCACTAAAAAGTACATTTCTGTTTACCAATGTACACAGCTGAATTATTTAGAGGGATGTCTATTGTGTTATACTCACATGACTCTCTGAAGATCACTGAATGTTATTAAGTGACATGGTATATTTTTCCAGTATACATATTTTTGTCCATACACACTTCTGTGAGCTGCAAAGAAGAATGGAAATGATAATTCTAGGACTTCATGTTGTTGCTGTGGTCAAGGGGGCAACATTCCCCGTGGGTCCTTGGAAGGAAGGGGAGGCTGCAAGCTCACCGGGGCTTATGCAGTGTCTCTGGGCTACACCTTTGCAGGCAGCAGCAGCTGTAAGAGAAACATAGGATCTCCTTCATGGTGAAATCAGGAGGTTTAGTTTGCTCCAGCGCTGGCAAGGGGGGGGGAAGGAGGAAGGGAGAGGGGAGAGGGAAGGGAAGGGAGAGGGGGAAGATCCAAGCGGAAAGAGCCTCATCCTCTGAGCATTCCCTTATCACAGTTTCGAGGGCCCGCGGGCCCAAGGCTTGAACCAATGAAAAGCTCACAGGGAAGGGATCAAAGGCAGGGTTACATCTTAGGAATATACCATACATTTCGGAATCATGTCACATTGTTTTTTGAGTATTCCAAATAGTCATGCAAACCAAGGAGCCTGACAGCCATCTGAAGGGTGTGCACCCTCTAAAGCCAGTCCTGGCATCCGTCGCTGAGTGTCTGTGGCTCTCCAAGCCGGCCTAGTGCAAAGCCTCAGATTCAGCTTCCAGGCATTGAGGGAGGTTCTCCAGCTACACCTCGATGTGCTCTGCTTTTGGAGAAGGAGAAGTGAGAGCTGTAAATAAACTTTCTCCAAATAAGTCATTGCTAGCAGTGATAATTTAATATGCCTTTACCTTAAAGTTAGGGAATAAAGATCAGCCTTAACTGTATGTCATACATATCTGCTATCTCACTTAAGTCTGAAGCTGTTTTTCCTGTTCCCTATCAAGTTACTGTTCTATAATTATTCATGTTACAACACTGTCTGCCTTAATATTTTTCCCTGATGTTAAGCTATTGTTTCACTTGCTGGATGCTGGGGATGACTTGCTTTCTCTTCTCAGGCAATGGACCTGTGAGCCAGATTCAGAAGTGATACGTGAGGTGCTGTAAGATAGATCACATAATATTCACTTGAATTCCCTCAAGTGTTACATACTCTGCTCTTCTTAATGTGAAAGGCAATGTAACACAATATAACTCTCATAAAAAGTGGTTGAAAGGAGTTGGGTAAGCTAAAGCATCTCTTTCAATAAATTATGCTTTCTCCTAGCTGTTTATTATGTGAGCTAACTCTGATTTAAGTACAGGAGGTCTGAGGGAGAGAGTAAGGTAGTAGACACAGATCTGAGGGAATGCTGTTAGTTGTGGTTGCACTGGTGAGTTCATAGATAAACCATGTAAAAGTATAGGCTCTGTGTGGGCTAGTTCAGCTCAAAGACAGTTTAGTTATGTTAATTGGAGTTCTGCCTGGTTCCATGTATTTATGAAGATATTATACTCCCAAATCAGCAGAATCAAGCCATTCAAAAAAACATTTTTGTGGGAAATACAAGAGACACTCATGCTGACTCAAAGAAGAAAGAGTGTGTCAAAATAACCTACTGAACTCTCTGGATTTTTTCCATTATTTTTAGTTTCTCATCTTCTGAGTAAATAAAATTGGGTTGACTATGAGAAACTCTGTTGCATTACTCCTCAATTTTACCTGGTGCATCACTTCTGAATCCCACCTACCCTTCAATCAAACTACGAACATATGTTTAGAGAAACACAAGTGTTTTGATGGCAGTCTTACCTATTGGGTAAAATAAAATATCCACTTTTTAAAAAAAATTATGGTTTGTTTATTTTGTTGGGCTGCTTCTTTTTTTTTTTTTTCTTTTTTTTTGGTTGTTTTGTTTTGTTTTGTTTTTTTTTGGGGGGGTGGAATTTTTCTGAAAGAAAGAGATTTATTTTCTGTAGTGGTCCAAGTGAACCAGTCAAAATTCTCAGGACACAGAAGACATTGTAGCATATAGTGGCTGGTGGCAAAGAGAACAAAATGTGAATCAGGGTGTCCAGGAGCTCTGGATAAAATATAAAAAGAAATAAAAGTAAATATATTTGGGAGTAGTAGTGGAAACAGACTGTGAGCATGAAGGTTGAAGAGAAACAATGAAGTAGATAGTTTCTCTGAAGTATATTGGCATTGCTTCTGCTGAGAAAAGAAGTTCAAGCTCAGAGAAAGCACCTAGGTACTCCTGCTTCAAAAGTTACTGGAGGAAGTGGCATGAAAAAGGAATCTAATTTTTAAAAAGAAAAACAGGTCTGCAAGGGTGAGTTTCTGCAGCTCCCGCTAGACTAGCGCCTCAATCCTGTCTGAATATTTCCCCTGGGTATTCATTGCCTTTCATGATGCTTTATTCTGACAACTCACGTTATACTGCAGAGTAGCTTAGGGGAACTGAAGTATACATTAATAGGCTTTCCATATTCATTTTTCCAGAAGGTGGATGTCTTTGCAATAAAATCTTTGCACTCAATCCTCTTTGCCATAAGAAGATTGCAACATGTCTTGATAAATTCTAACCCTGTTGTGGAATTTTCAGCAATAAAAATTTCCATGTTGCTGATATGACTATGTAATTAAAGAATGGATAACAAAGAATGAAATGGCACTCCTGATCCACGCAAATTCTCTGTATCTGAGAACTTTCTACCATATATATATAGTCATAGAAATTAATAAGAGCCATGCCTTTTCATTTCTGTTGAACCTAAAAATATTTTAATGCAAAAATTTCTTTGTGTATAAATTAATCTCCATCTTCTGTGCCAGTCAGTTTTCACTCCCTGATAACAGAGTGCTCCTGCAATAATTGCCTTGAATAAGCATACTGTAGGCTTTGCCTAACTTGGAATTATTTCTGGAGAAGTATTAATACATGAATTTAACGTGCAGTTTCACTACTAGAAAACATGACTTTTTTTCATATTTTAAACTTGGATCAAATATTAAAAGGATGAACACTTGCATCCTGCTCAATTTCAATGCAAGCATAAAAATTAAGAACAGTTTTAGTGAAGTTTCAGTTTTGTCTGCATTATAGAAAAAATATATAGATGTAATACTATAGAAGTAATTTTTTATTGTTTTCAAGCAGAAAAAAGGGATTCTGCCATTACTTTGGGTTGTGGTTCTATATTAATAGTCTGCATTGTTTGCTAACTCTAATCATTTATAGACAGTCTGTGGAAATACACAAAGTACTTATCTGGAAGCAACATCAGACTAATGAGAACTGACATTTTGTGTATACAGCAGATCTAGAATTTTGCAAAGTCAAGAAGATGAGGAATTCAATCTCCTTCACTGAACTGATCATGTTGATGGGAAAAGTCTGCAAGCCACATAAGAAAAGCCTAGTTCTAATAGTCCTGTCAATATCACTTTCTTCTTGCAAGTATATAATTCTTATAGGTATTCCATAACAAAAAAAATACTAAAGCCATCTAATATTTTATTACATATCCATAGGTATTTGAGCTCTGTAATTCTAAAAGTCCCCTTTCTCCTATGTGGCATTCTCTCAGTGTGTGTCAGGTTTGGGAGTGGAAAACCCCATTATATGCTCTGGTTCCTATTCAGTCAATTAGTATACACTCAGGAGTTATTCTTCTGTGGCAGACCTAGCCATAATTGAATTTATGTCAGATAAGATGCTGTACTTATACATCCTCTGGGAGCAGAAATGAAGACATCATCCATAAAGCACACAAATATTTCTCTTCCCTATAATCTCAGTGAAACACCAGCTATTTGTTTTAGAGTATGGTGCACACGCTTAAAGAAGCCAGGGACTGCTTTACCTGACTTCTTACACTCAGTCACTGCTCCAGCTGATAATATATGAAGTCAGGACATCCCATGGCATGAAGATGATAGATGACAATGTTTGGCAAACTTATCGCAAACATTGATGTCAGAATGACCTATGTACTGTTTCAGCAATTACAAATGTCAGAACATTTACCTTTACAATGGGTTTGAGGCACTGTTAATTAATCAACTTAGACAATGACTGTCTCAAAACCTGAATTGGTATATCCCTACCAGTTTTTCATCTCAGGAGGACTGACTTCTTTGCAAAATTACAAGTCATTTTACATTTCTAATCTGAGAAATACAGGAAGCAATTTTTTCAATAGTATTGTGTCATTTCCTTTTCTAGTTGTAAATTTCATTCTGAATATATCCAAATGGAAAAAAGATGTTACCATTAATAAATTATATGGCAGAAAGCCAGCACCTAATTGAGACATGTTCCATTCACAGGCCCTCCATCTCTAACCCACACAGACTGAAGTGAAGTCAACAAGCTAACACTGATCAATCCACATGGTCTCAGAGCAACACAATATTTCCTTGTGAGGAAAGAATCACCACTTGCTTTTTAGTTGTTTCTTTGTAGCCTCTGCACACAACTATTGCAGTGCAAAAGGGCAGTGAACAAGGTTAGAATCTAGTCCTTGGTTATAAAGTGGTGTACAACCAAAAGTGAAAAAAACCCTAAAATAAAATCAACTCAGCTAAATTTAATTAAATTACAAAAGAGCTACAGTATCATTACAACAGGGCATTCAGTTAGCACCCAAGGAGGTCAGCGATTAACAGATCCATCCATGTACTGGGTCATTTTTCTTGCATAAAAATAAAACAATGGAAAATGACAAGGTATCTTTAATACTTACCATATTGCACAGTTAAAAACTTTCATATTCTGAAGGATTTATTAAATTATAGGAAAAGACTCGTTAAAATAAATACAGCATTTTAGCTCACCCTGTAAGAAACTCCTATTAAGGACAAATGTTTGAGTCAGAAAATTTCTTAAGCTTCAAAAATAAACTGTATGGCTAAAGGGGATGCTTCAAAATGCACACTGAAAATGTTTGATTCCTCTTCTGTTTTTACAGATGTAAGTCATATTTCATTTAAACTGGCAAGAGAAAGTGCAGAATTCAGGCCACGCTGTCTAACCAGGGGTACTCCAGTTTTCAATTTAGAATTTTTTATTTTTATCTTCATTTTTATTTTTTCACCTTTTTATTTTACAGAGGTAGCATTTACAATAAGCCTCAACAGTTAAAATCACAAAGAAATACCCTGTAGTCAGTGGCTGATTGTCCCTTGATTAGATGCTCCTCCAGACTGCATTTGTTCACATCACTTGTTTCTTTCTATTCTCGGGATCCACAATTGCAATCAAATCTCAGACATAAACAAATAATCACAGTCTACTTTAGCTGAAAGGAGAGTTCTGTTTACAGAGAGGGGAGTCCTACTGTCTTTATCAAAGCACAGAGAAGGGGCTTTTGCCACACACATTAAAGAAAAGGATCTGAACCTTTAATTTTTCTTTCTGATTTAGTGCCACAAAGTCTGCAGAGGGATGTTAGATCATGTGTAGAGTGTGATACCGTGTAATATCAACTCCTATCCTAACTTTCTAAATCTTAGTTCATGCCTGTTCCTAAGGAAAGTTTCCCAGGCTCAGGTGTCACCTGTCTGTAACATTACTCCAGGGTGGTCTCTCCGGCTGATCTGAGCCTAATCTAAGAAAATATAAGCTGCTTTGCCTTATCTAATATTACGGCCCAAAGCAAACACTTTATAAGCTATCATGAAAATCATCTTCTTAAAGGCATTGGCTTTTAATTTTTAGGGCATTTCAAATTGCTGTAGTCTATTGTCATGGTTTAACCCCAGACATCAACTAAATACCATGCAGCTGCTTGTCACTTCCCTTGCCTCCTGCCCCCACAGTGTAGGGAGGAGTACTGAAAGGGAAAGGTAAACCTCATGAGTTGACATAAGAACAGTTTAATAATTGAAACAAAATATAATAATAGTAATAATAATAGCAATGATAAGGAGAGGGAGAGAGAGTAACAGAACACAAGAAAAACAAGAGATGCACAATAGAATTGTTCACCACCTGCTAACAGATCCAGACCATCCCGCGATCAGCTCCCCTGATGTGTAACTTTCCCAGTTTATATGCTGGGCATGACATTCTATGCTATGGCATAATTCCTTTGGGCAGCTTGGGTCAGCTGCCTTGGCCATGCTCCCGCAGAGCTTTTTATGCAGCCCCTTACTAGCAGTGTGGGAGACGCTGAAAAGTCCTTGACTTGGAGTAAGCAGTGCTTAGCCACAATCAATTTAGTGTCTTATCAATATTACTCTCACACTAAATCCAGACACCAAAACACTGTACCAGCTGCTAGAAACAAAATATACGTTGTTCCCAGACAAAACTGGGACAACTAATACTAGCCCAAAATAAAAGTAAAGGTACTGCAAATACTCTTCTCTGGCTATAGTATAATTTTACAATCTTTTCTTATGGGTGAAATAGAGTACGTTTTAGGATGTGAGACTTACTTAATTAACACATTTTCCACATGTTCTTCAATAACTGTCAAAGCTGACACTACTCTTTTGCTATGGGATTAATCATCAAACATAAACCCATCAGAACATAAAGTAACTTGTCAAAAATTAGCAAACTCTATAGATTTAGCAGGCAGTACCACAGAATTAGTAGTAGGCCATCTTTAACATGTCATTATAAATGCATTCAAATTTCTATGCCCAATCTATGATTGATCCATTTTACAAATGTATTAAATCCACTAAAGTAGCTTGCTCAGGAGACCGCCAGAAATTAGATAGCAGACAAATGAGTTAAGAATTAACTTGTTCATTGAATGTACTCAAATAAATATGAAATTGTCAGGCTCATAAGATCCATTAATTTCAGTACATAGCCTAGTTAATCATGGAGCACTTCCAAGTTTGCTCATTCTGTGGGCCCAGTCCAGAGAAAGAAATAAGATGGAATATCTCTTCTTTCATGTACAGGTTGTCAGACCATGCCCACACTCTGAAGGAAATCAGATATTTCAGTAGCATATATAACACAGTCTACTAGCAATCTTGTTAAACATTATCTTTAAGGAAATTATGTTACTTACCTGCAGAGCACTGTTACATTCCCCAGGCTGCCAACCATCCTTTCTCGGTCAAACACACAGTACAAGTCAGATTTTAGCCAAGATGGAGGTTCCATTTACAGCATATGCTGAAATAAAACATCACACTCATTCCACGACAGCAAAAAGGTGCATCAACATCAACTTATTTGACAAAAACACCTTGGACCATGATTCCTTTAAAGAATAAGGAATATGCAGTGGAAAACACATAACTGTAGATACAGAATACAGTATTTCTATCTTTGATGAATAAATTAATCAGAGTCCTAGAGCCATAGAGGCAGACCACAAACAGCTTGCTCCCCAAAGGAGCAGGGTCAGCCAAGAGAATTAGCCACCCTGTAAGGGTGGACACTGAGGGCAAACATGGAAGCAGGACTCCACAGCATGCAGGAGCAAGACATGAACTGAACGACTCTAATTCAAAGGGCATGAATTGAGCTGCACTGTAGTGAGAAAATAAGTAGATTTTGCCTATTTTGCCAGATAGTATCTGGATGTGTTTTGCTATGTATTATACTAATGAATCATAACTGGAATCACCAGCATATGCTTTGTGTTTAATATTTCCTTCTGAGAAGTTAACCCATACAATCCAAAATTTAGAATCAAGGGGCCATAGACTTCAGGGGGATATTTAGAGTCACAGGTGTCAGTATCAGGGCCGTGGTTGCCAGCTCCCAAGCAAGGATACCCCTTCTGTCCCTGACAGTAGCGATGCAGGGATGCAGAGAAACTGTTTGAGAGCAATCACAGCAGTCTCTGAAGTATCCAGAGAAGGAGGACTTGGCTATGGTTCTCACTGGGTCCCAATATCCCCAGATGCCTTAACACATCATACTCAGGGAATGAAACAAAAGACTGATATTATAGTAAGAACACAGGATAGCCACAGAGACTAACACAGAGCATGCTCTTTTAAATGTCATTAAATCAATTCTACACAAATCAATTCTTATTGAAATTACATTTATCTAGCCTCCTGTTCACTCTGCTCTGAGCAATAATCCTATTTGCTGCTGTTCTCGGTGACCCCTGGGATAATAACGCTTCCTTTGCTTGCTCCATACATCTCTTGGAAGTAATGAGTTTCCCTGAGCATGTGCACTTTTAAACCCAGAGTTAATAAGGCAGTCAGTAGTTTATAAGAGATAATCATATTTGCTCCTGTCACTTGATGTTGCACTGTGACATATTTCAAGAGAGAAATTTCTTTTCCTTGGAGCAGGTAGACTTTCAGCCTGTTCAGTTTCTGAGTCACATATATCACAGAGGTTTCCAATTTTTTGTTCATCAAGGGCCATAGGGAAGGGGCCAAGTGGTATTTATTTTGTTTCTCCAGATCCGGAAGGCTATCTTTCGAAGACTCTACTTTTTGGTTTAGCAAAGAGAAAACTGCATTGAAAGAAAGGGAGTAAACATGAGTCAATATTTTATGGGACACAATATACAATCTCTGTGTATTGCTGGATACACAGCAATGATGTGAGACAAATTTTACACTATAGGTCATATGCATTTTGAGGGCAACAATACTAATATTTGATGCCAACAATTTTTGTGTTAGAAGAGGTCTTCTGTCCTATGACTCTTAAAACTAACAGATTTTCTGTGCTGGTTTATAATTGTGTTAACTGGTTTTAAACATGTTATTTTTTTCTTTTTGAGTTCCCTTTGATAATGATAAGTCACAGTTTCCTGCCTTAGGCTGACAACCTTATAAAACAGCCTCAGAAAATAAGTGGTCATTAGTGCAAACAGTTCTTTTCCTCTGAAGGACATGAGAAATCATAAGAACCAAGGACTTTCACTGAAAGAAAGTTAGTCCCTTTTTAGATGAGCTAATTTCTACTAAATCTTATGAAACACAGTTGCAACACCACTGGTAAATTACTTTTATACTGTGCTAGCTCACTTCATCTGGCCACTGGATCAGCTATACAGAAACAGTTTCCACAGTCCCTAATATCTGTTCTGCAAGGCAGGAAAAGATAAAAAATGTTCCTTATTCCATGTGACTGGATCACAGATCAGGGCAATGTTTGCTCAGAAAGAGCAAGGATTTTTCTTTCACTTTCCCTTTTCTTTCCCTTTTATGTCTTATGTGGAACAATTCAAAATTCAGTCCTTATTCATAGCTGTAAAGCGCTACATGAATAGTCATAAACAAGAAAATATTATTCTTATCTTTACTCATTTAAACAGTATACATAATAACAAGTATATTTCTAGCAGTTAAACTGCTATTTATTTTTAAACTATCTGTATATTTAAATAGGTATAGGAAAATGCTTAGACTCCCTCATCTTGAATTTTGCAAGTCTACTTGACCCTTTAATGGAAATTTTAAGCAGTTAGACAGCAAATATAATATTTGACATAAGAAACCATGATGTTCCTCTGACTCATTTAAAGAGCAAAATTAATTTTTTAATAAAAAGTATGCTTGTACACATACATAAACTGTGTAGCAAAATACAATATTTTCCTGTATTTCAAGATTTTTTTATAAAATTGGTAATTTTTATTACAACTACCATTTCCTCCTATTTTTCCTCTGAAAGATACCATAGAAAACTGAAATGGTATGTTTGCAGTGGGAATGTTGAAGCATTACTCCAGCAAAATTCCATCTGTATCTGTCCATAAAATAAAAATTAAAAACCCACCTGAGTTGACAGTCCTGGGAAGAAAATTAACAGATACTTCAGAGGTTTCGGCATGTGCATTGTATCTGCTCATGTAATAAAAACCACCATGGAAATTTAAGTACAAATTTAAGTCCAAAATTACAAAACAACCCCATTAGTTTTGTCCTTGCATAATTTTTCCTTTTCTCTGACTCTGGTAAGGGAACCAGAGAGGTTTAAAGGTCTATCTTTAAGTTCACACCTTTGTAAATCAGTCTGCAGCATTAGGGCTGATTTTCTGATAATTTTTTTTTTCTGTTATGCAGCAAACAACACTTGTATTACATTGCCAATCAAATAATGATCAGTGACAAAGTAAGAGATTATTATTGTGCAGAAAAGAAGAGAAATATTTTTTACACTGAAATTTTAGGTGCTTAACAATTTTGGCAAGAGGGTTTTTTGTTTCTATAGCAGTATCATATTCATGTCATTCACAACTTTCAGTAAATGCCATAGTACAAATCTCTAAAACTATTTAACTGAAGGGTGTCATTTACAAAATTTTCATGGAAAATATTTTTTACCAATTCCAAAACAAAAAAATTCAAGTAAAACTCTGTATTCATGGTAAGAACTTAGAGAATATTCTGTTCCATGTGGATCATAAGGGATCATATCACTTCCTTAGTAACCTTCATTAGTACAACCTAAAAGGAAATTGTATCCCAAAACACCCACCCAAAATCAATAGAATTCAAGCCTAAATAATCATACCTTTCTTTATTCTGCAACATTTGGTCATAATTAAATTTTTCCTCACAGCACAGCAGAACACAAGCTATATTGATAACTCATTATAAACACAGTGAACCACTGATTTTTACTTTGGTTTTATATAAATAAATTGCTTCTATGTCTTCACATAGCTTCAAGGCTTGGCAATAAAGCCTTCAGCCTAGAAGGACACTTTTGATACACAATTATCCACAAACAGTCATCAACTATTGGAAATAAGAGGATAAAGAATGCTGGAATAAATGATGAATAAACATTACCACAAGCCAAGCTCTGACATTTTTCATCAGTTCTCACTGAGCTTTCATTTAGGTAGACCTCTTTTGAAGACAGGAATTTAGAAATGAATCATTACCTACAGCTCAGTGTTTGGTTTAGCCTCTGGTGTCTGCAGGACAGTAAGACTCCCATTGCTTCACATGACTCCAAATCCTTCCTCATGTTGCAGAATGGTTGGTAGGACTTGCAAGGGCAGGACTTGCAAGATTTTATGTCCTTTTCAGATGAAAGGAGGGTTTCCTCAAACACTTAGGTTTTGGTTGGTTTGTCAATGCCCCAGGAAGGCTGAAGACCTTGTGCCCACCCAGTCTGTCAGTGCCCCAGTGCAGGGCCCCCAGTGACCAGCCCGCTGTACCCGGGAGCAGTTTGGCTGGCTTGTTCAGGGACATGAACCAACCGTGTATCAGAGTGAAACCTGTACTGAGATTTAGAAAGAGAGACCCTCTTCTGCATCTCCCCACTCTCAGTCAGGGATGTTCTTCACTGCCAGCAACAGCTGGTGCCCTTGAAGGACTCACACTAAACACTTTACAAAATAACACACTTTATTAATAAACACTAAAAATTGGAACAGGTCAAGTTTTGAAGATTGACAGTAATAGTGACAGACTGCAAAGATAAATTTAAAGCAACTTATAGACAAACTCTAATCATTAATGAAATCTAGTTCAAGATAATCATTAAGCACCCACAGAATATGGTTCTTATCTAATAGGTGTCCCTATGGGGAAGAGACGGAGTTCAACCAATCAACTGATCCCCGAAGTTACAAGGGAGTCTTCCCTAACTTCTCCTAATCCCTAACTCATTTTTATACTACATCTTTACATTTAGGCGGAGCTTGAGCAACTGTGCTCATGCATACTTTTATTACTGATCGATATAAAATTCTCTTGCTTTGCTCTGAAAGATATAGTCAATAAAATATGGGGTGCATGCCCAGCGAAAAGAGGTCATATCCCAGAGGTGGGTAATTTTGGCATGGAGGTGTGTGTTAGTATTGCAATTAGGTCATAATGAGCCAAGTTCATCCAAGGAGAGTGATTTCAGCCCAGCTGCTGGTTCAGCAGCAAGACATCTTCTCCTCTCTCCCTTGGGTGACAGCTGCTGTGCAGTTTATTGGCTACATGGTGCCATCGGGTTCCCATCCCTGCAAGGATTTCAACAGAGCCTGGCCAAGGTGTCTTCACTTTGCTCCACCTCCATTCTATCTCTCTTAGCATGTGCTTAAGGTTGCAGACTCTGTGTGTGATGAATTATCATGGAATAGATTTCCTGCATGCCAATTGAATTCCAACCTGGAAGTAGCAACTGCATTTAACCCAATAATTTACAGGCTTTTATAACCTCTGTTGCAATGTGAATATAACTTCCAAGTTTTTACTCCCAATCACTTTCCAACAGTCCTACTTTTTTTGTTCAGATTTTCCATATTAAATAAAGTTATACTTCCTCAAAAATATTACCCATTTAGTATGAGACCCATCCCATTTTCAGCAGATGCATTTTCCCCATCATTTATGTTGGAAACTACAAAGGTCCATAATTCACCTGCAGCTTCATTACAACCTCAATTCTGTGAAACAAGAGGGTCAGGTGCAGTAATTCCCACTGCTTATATGACAGGGT
Source organism: Dryoscopus gambensis (assembly GCA_013389985.1). Taxonomy (NCBI): domain Eukaryota; kingdom Metazoa; phylum Chordata; class Aves; order Passeriformes; family Malaconotidae; genus Dryoscopus; species Dryoscopus gambensis. Next base: position 28,763 of record WEIT01039839.1, read on the forward strand.
TTTCTCCTATAGGTCTGCTGCCAGAATCAAAAAAGATATCTGCTAGTAACAGCAGATCCAAGAGCTGACAGGATGTTTCACTCACCAAGGATGTGACATAGGATCATTCCTGGCATTCACAGTGTCTGTTACTATGGAGATTCAAGGCAGCAATGGGACAGACTTCTGGAAAAACCACACCCAAATGATACAGGCAGGAACTATTGGAAGAAATGGTGAATCCTTTTCCAAACCAGCAGAGATGGGTATATACCTTCAAGAACACTCTAGTTAATCCATCCAAGTGAAATGCAAGATATTTATACGGAAATATCTGCTGCCTGCTGGTTGCTGACTGCAGACTGATGGCTGTAAATATCCCTGACTTGGAGGTGATACCTAAATGCAGGTCTTCTTCAGCTCATATTGTTGGCTGCTCTCAGGTAGATTTCTTCACTAGAACTGTCTCAACCTGCAGAAGTAATTTCAGGATTATTCCAAAAGGATTTGAGTCTCAGATTCCAAAATCCTGTGTTCAAAGCTCTGAGCTACAGATTCACTCCTTTTGGCCTAAACAATGTTAGTTACTTGTGCAGCTCATTAAAAAGTTCCAGTAGAAAAAGTCGAGAGACTTTCACAAAAATATGTGAAACTTTGGTGATGTATCAATGAAGGCTGTAGAAAATAGCAGAAGATAGGGGAAAACATGGTTTTGAACCAGAATAGTCAAAACAAGAGATCTATTTTATCGACTCTTATGATGTGGGGTTTTTAGATACTGTTTCTCTCTCTCATCTTTGCCAAAACACCTAAGTTGCATGCTTCTTCGCCTTGTATCTTGTTCTATCTTGTTCATTTCCTTCATCAAATATCTTGTTCTTTTGAATTTCTGTCTTGAATAGTTAATATTCCACATGGTGCGGCAATGGAGAGGACCTCAGTTAAAACAGTGGCTCCTACTAAACAAAGAAACTTGAAATATTAATAGTAGAACATTCAACCTCTCTACATTCAAGCATCTCTCTGACAATGGTGCATAAGTCAGTATTGCCATAGAAGGTTTGCATCTTTGGCTCCTTCTGACTTCAGTGAGGGATGCAGGCACTCAGCGCTGTGCCAGATGAAGCACAGAATTCCTATCTTTTTCAGAAACTGTACTCAGTTTCTTCAGTCACCTTTAAGGCATTTGGGAAGCAACATGCATTTCAAAGGTCAAAGATGGAACAAATCTAACCACTAGTGTACAGTAGTTTTTGCACAAAAATGAATGAAAAGCATTTTCTTGTAACTTCACTGTAGCTTTTTTGTTACCACCATATGTTTTTATACTAGAAATACATCCAATACAAAAATCAGCTAAAAGTCCAACCTACACTATACCGTTCCTTTTTTTGTTATTTCTTTCTGTTATTCCTCTCACTACTCAACAGGTCAATTACAGACCTCACCTCACTGAACCAGCTACAAGATTGTTCAAATCTATAAAGCATCACTTGACTCCATTTCTGTCAAAACTGCTAAGTCACATTTGATCTAAAAGAGATTATTCATAACAAATGTATTGATTTGTTCATAACCATTTTAGCTGAAAGACTGTTTCATAAAAGAAACCTCCACTGTCTGCAGATTTATAACTCCATAGTAATGATATGTTTGAACTGCATGAGAGAGAGCCAACGTTTTTTCAAGAACCCATTACTTGAAGCTACTGTTCTTTAAAGTGGCATGCAGAATGGAATGAAATGGTTTCATCTTATTTATCTTACTTAAAACTTTCCACTTCTCTATGCAACTGGTAGATTGAAATCATGGATTTCCTAGCACATCCCACGAAGCAAAGCCACTAGCACAGCCAGAACCTTCCCTTTTTAGCTGAAAAAACATGTATAGCACGTCTGTTATATTGCAAAGTCTATTTTCAGGTAAAGTATTTCAGCAAAATCTCATGCCAAGTTCAGTATCTTTACATATTTCTGTACATTTTGCATAGCACTTTCTGGAATACTCAGATGTTATTCTTAGAGTTAAAAAATGTAGTTTGAAATCGATGCATAAGACAACATGATCAGAAAGCTGCAATTCACTCCACTGCTTCTTCTGCAGAAATAGCCACCTGAAAAAAAATGTGAGCAGCCTCTAGAAAGTATATATCTTGTTTTACTGAGAAGGCACAGTTAAAGTCCCACAAACTGCTGCCAAGCCACTACCAGGTCCCAGTGGTTTAAGAGGTACAGCTAAATATAAATGATTGTATGATGGACTGATGCTCAAAGAATCTGTTCTGGACCCTAAAACTAAACAGAAACCTAACCCTAACTTAACCCTAAACCCTAACCACAGCCCTAACCAAACATTAATCCTAACCAAACCTAAACATAACGCTAACCCTAACCCAAAACTAAACCGAACACTAAACCTAAACCTAACACAAACCCTTACCATCACTGCGCCCGAACTCTAACCCGAAACAAAACCTAATCCTTTACGCCGATCCCAACCCTAGAGTAACCCTAACCAAAACAATAACCTGAAGCCAGCAACCCGAACAAAAAACCTAACCCTATAACTAAACCAAACCCTAAGTAAAAACTAGCAAATGCCCTAACCCTAACGAAAAACCAAAACCTAAACCTAAGCCGAAGCCTAAGTCTAAACCTAGCCATAACCCTAACCCTAAACGTAACCCTAAACATAACCCTTATCCTAATCATAACCCTAGTCCTAACACTAACCCTAACCCAAAACCCTTATCGTAACCATAAGCGAAACACTACCCCTTACCCAACCCCTAACCACATGCTAGAGTAACTCTAACCCAAACCCAAACCCTAACTTAACTCTAACTCTAATCTTAAACCTAACCATAACCCTACCCCTAAACCTAAACCTGACCTAACCCTAACCCTAACTTAACCCTAACCCTAACCCTACCTCTCAAAAATAGAAAAAATTGTTCTGAAGATGGAGAGTGGAGGGGGGTTATTTTTTTTATAGGAACGGATTTGGAAACACCCCTCACAACAGCAATAAATCCTTTCACAACCAGATCACCATGGGAGTTTTAGAGATGGGTGATCATTTGGGGTTTAGCAGCTGAAATCTTTAACCCTGGTAACTGAGGTTTCGGCATACTACAGACCTGAATATATCCTCCTCTGCTTGATTTTGGGATGTCAGGCTTGATGTGTATTAAATCTAATACATATTGAATTTGACCCAGTGTGTTTAAGTCTAAGCACTTTTAGAAATCACAGGCTTCCACAGGAAGACTTTGCATCTAATTGCAAAAAGACCAAATGTTGTTTTACACTCACTTCATCTGAAAACCTAACAACTGAAATTCTACTAAAAACTAGAACTATTATTTAAATAAAGAATATAATTTTTATTTTTTCTGATATGGGTAACATCAACATCTGTTTCACTTAGAAGAAATGAATGAAGGAGAGAAGGGGAAAAGGAAGAAAGAGATAGTATTCAGTGGGGAATTGTTTTGGTGTAATCATTCCTTCTACTTCCTCTCTCTGTGTTTCTCAGCTTGTTATCTCCAGAAACTATTTCTGACAGGACAGAATAGTGGAAAATTTTTCAGATGTCACTAAACTCGGATTCTACTTTGTTTGCTATGAAGGCTATTAATTTGAAGAGCTTTGGTTCAGCACTACACGCTGCAAACTAAGCAATGTATATTTTGAAATTTTCAATGGTTCTTGTATATTTGCTTGTTGAAGTGTTTCATTTGCCTCAAGATTATTTCCCTTCTGTCCACATTTAGTGAACAAAACAAGAAATTAACTTGGAGTCAAAAGGAAGCCTTTAATAGTTCCAGGAGAAGTGACATTTGGTTTTCATTTACTTTGCTTCAATTATTTTACCCAACATCCATTCTACGAACATATAATGAAAAATAGAAAGTGACAGAAATAGAGATGGAAGATCTAAGAAAATTTTTAAATGTTACCAAAGGAAGGATACAAAACAGCAACCAGTAAAAATAGAAATATAATTTCTTAATAATTTCTATCTCTTCTTTACTCTTCCTTTTTCTTCTTTCATTCTTCTTTAGTTTAAATATTC
>WEIT01039839.1:35298-46787 GCA_013389985.1 Dryoscopus gambensis
CCTCCTCTGAAGAAAATGGAAGAAAAAACTGCCTTTGCCATGGCTCCTATCAGGCACTGGAGTCCTACTTTCTCATGGAGACAATCATCATCATTTATGCTGGTTGACAGAGGAACCAGCTGATCTCAAAAACCAGTACATAAATCATTTTTCCATCTTCCCTCAACCTTACACAGATGGGTAGTGAATAGCCTGGATCTCCACAACATTCTAGAAGAATCTAAGTGGTCAGAAAGAAATTATCCAGCTGTCTAGTACTAACAGCATATTTCCTCCTGAGAAGGAAAGCATGAGATAGGAGTAAGTCTGAATAAAAGTCTTCCCTGTAGATACATCTGCTTTCCTTAGATACTTGNATGCTTTTTGGAGGTACCAGGCTACAGCCATCGCAGACCAACAGAACACATGTTCTTACTGTACTATCAAGATTAATACTTAAAGTACCTCACCTCTGAGCAACATAGGATGTCAAAATTTAATATAACACATCAGAGGAGAATGTAGGCAGCATGGATTCTGGTTTGCATATAATAACCTGAAGAAGACCAAGGGCCAATTTCATTACCTTATTCCAAAACTCTCTAATATTATCTGTCTACTACCATATTCACATAAATCCAGATCCAAACCAGAGTCCTGACACACCCTCAGAATGCATAATAATTACAAAATTGCTCTAGTAATTATAGAATTTCTATAGGAAGACGTGGTAGCTTTCAAGATGAGGAGGGCAGAGTAGATCTGATGATGAAGACTGGAGCTGGCCACAGCCCAGACAGACAGATAGGTCCGAAGCAATGATGGAGGTCCCAGGTGAAGTCAGGGAGTAGGTCCAGGAAGGATGGATGTGTCAGGCCAGAGAGATTAAAGGCACAGGGAGAGCTGCAGTGTAGCTCTGGCAGGAATCAAGGATGTAAATCATCCTTCTGCCCTCACTTCCCTTCACTACCTCTGAGGTTTTCTTGTGGTCAGATCCAAAGTTACGTGATAGCAAGCCTGGTCTTGAGCACCAGGAGCCAAGCCCTTAGAAGGTGGTTACATTTGGTTACTTGGGGGAACCCCACAAAGATCATTCTTCAAGATCTGCGAGGATGGCAAACCTAACTTTCTCTGTTTTCCCACACATTTCTCACTTCTTTCTTTACTGAGAGTCTCCACCTCCATAGTTATAAAAAAATCACTACAGAAAATGTGTCATTAATTAGCACAACTCGCCTGCCTATACAAATGCATCTGGAAGCATTGGTTTCAATGAACACCTTTGATAGCAAAAGCTAAGTAAAACACCCTGGAAACTTTTGTGATACTACAGTACAATAAACTGACCAGCATATATTGTCACAGAGACTTCAGCTGTAACCTGTTTGCATCTTACTTGTAAGAAGTAACTTTTGTTACTCTACAGCGGAATAACTAAAAAACTATGAAGTATTTATCAAAAAAGCTGCAATATTGGGCCTAGCTTGATTAAATCCCCAAATACGAATCTTTATCCCAGGTTCATATAAAGCTCCAGAGGCAGCAAAATTTGGCAGAAAAATGTACAGTATATTTCAAATTCTGTCTGGTTCCCAGAATTGCAGAAATATGCACAAATGATAACTTGGACATGCTAGGTAAGAAATGGGAAATTCTATGTTTCAGAACCCAAAAATATCTAGCTTTAATATTGATAGAAATAAATATGCAAGGGAGTGATTTCATTTAAACCCATTTTGTCAGACTTGATCTGAGTGTGGTTTTGCATGTATGAAAGTAGACAGTAAGAATCAGTGTCTGAACACAAAAACTGAGGGAAAGCATGGGATAAGTAATCTCAGGTGTGTATATATTGTTGATTAAATAAGAAAAAAATAAAATTATGTAATGAAATAGTCTTTAACAGTAGTTCTTGTGCTAATGTCAAGGGGTTTGAAAATTACATTTCTCATTAAGTATTTTAAAGGCTTCCATGCTCAGGATAGACAGGGAATTTCTAAAACACCTATTTAGCTCATTTGAAATCAGGAATGCATTTAAAGTCCTCAAGTAGCATTGCAAAAATTTGTCCAACTTTCCCTGAAATCTAAGCTCATTTTAAATTCATTTAATAATGCACTTGATAACGTACTTTAAAATCATCCACATAAAGTCACAAAATTTCATGACTCTTCAGCAACATAGGATGCTGAAGTTATGAATGGTGTTTGTGAAACTCAAATTTGACACTTCTCACAGTGCTGAGGGAAGTTCAACCTGACTTTTATCTTCAGCATTTAAAGATGGGTGGTCTATCCATCAGATGTGTAAGCCTAGACAAAAATTGCAGTTCACAGTTTCATTCATCAGTCAAATCAGGCCCTTCAAACAATAGAAGAAAGTCTCTGAACAGGACATCACCCTTTGCAGAATGCTAGTCCAAGTCTGTTGCATGAGAAAATGAGGATTTCTTACATCTGAAAAATGACAGACATCTGGAGTCACTGAATTTTATTATTTTGCTGCTCCTTAGAAGAACTTGGAAAAAAACTTACATTCAATTCTGTCTCTCAGGAATCTTTTAGAATCTAGTAATATTTAGCAAAAGTTACAGAGCAGCACACATAAAAAAATCAAGGGAAAAAGTAAAAAAGTAAAAAGAAAACACGAAAGGGAAAAGCAATTTAGAAAGCATTTAGAATACAGTGCTCAGCCTAAAGGAAAATCAAAGAAACAAGCAGAAAATCTCCATCTTCCATATTATTTGTTTTAATGATAGCAAGGAAAAAAAATCATAACTCTCTAATTTAAACCCTGAGGAACAAGACAGACTTTAAAAATTATAAAATTTTTTTAAAGGTTTAGAGTTTTTCTGTATTTTAACCTATTACAGACAGAGTGAAAAATATTCTGTAGTGAATGAGATTAAAGACATGTCACTGAAGAACAGTTTTCTTTTTTGCACCTTGTTCATCTCTTGACCCTTTGATTGAAGTTGTTTTATGTTTCAATATGAGTAATAGACTAAAAATGCAGATAAAATAAAAGTGTCCAGTGTTATCTCCTCAGATAAAATTTGACAACAGACTCATACCCAACATTTATATAAACAGCAATATCCAGTAGTTTTATGCTGTTTTTATAGTACAAGTAATAAGTTGGCGGACTTTGAAACATATTTATAGTCTCAAGGGTTTCTTGCTCCAATACTTCTAAATGTGTATGTTTAGTGGTGCTTCTATTTACCAGGAAAGCCCTGAATCTTACTTCATTTATGTGATTCTGGATTTTCCTTTTTTATCTCTTTGCCTTCTGATGCCAATACTCTCCACAGTTTTCTTCAGCCTTCCCAGTCTTAACATAAGGATAAGGCTTATCCTTACAGTTATGAATAGCATTGTGGTGATGCAAAAAATTTCCCCCTCACCTGGCAGGATCCCATAACTCAGGCTCCACTGCAACAATACACAATTCAGTCTAAATTCTCCTCCCAAAATCGAGTTACCCTTTTCTCCTTTTTTTTTTTTAACAGATGTAACATTGAGACATCACACCTCCCCTTAATTTTTATGACTGAGGGGGAAAACATTCCACGTGAAAGCCTTGGATACGCAAATCACCAGACTATTTCACCCAGCTTTCTACCCTTGAACTCAACCTCCTGTTTCCATCCAATTGTCCAGAATTTATGGGCTCTGGGCAGCTCAACCAAATCAGTCCCCAGGCTGCTCTGAAACCAGCCAAGCTACAGGAATCCCACCTACATATTTAAGGTTTCATACAACAAAGTGGGAAAGGAGGGCAAAGTAGAGCTGACAGGTTAGCAGGGCTTCCCGTTATGATTCCTCCGGGGAAGAAAAATAACACTCTAATGATTTAAACAGCCTGATGTGTGTTGTCAAGCCCATAAGTCAGCACCAAAGAATTATATATAATATACCCTATAGCAGCTAAAAAATGCATTTGCCATAAAGCAATACTGTATTATTCAAGTAATATGCTCCACAAATCCAGCCCAGGCCCTTTAGTAGGTGACCAATTTAAATAAGATAAAGCTCTGGAGAACGGTTATTACCATATATTATACCTTGCAGAACAACTCTATACCAATGATCTGCCTGAAAAAAATCTCCTTTGCATACACTCTTCTTTTCTGGACTCAGAAACCAAATTTCCACAATATCAAGGTATTTTAGAATGCAGTTAATTTTCACAAAAATCAAAGCAAATGCTTCTAATTTAAGGAGTCTCCACAGTGTTAAACCTGCAATGAATTGGAATAAAATGCTTATCGCAGTGAAAAGTGGCAATCAAAGTGACATTGTTTTAATTACAAACTAAAAGCAATACAGTATATGCATACTGGATTGAGCTTTCTTAATGTCATCACAGAAATTATTTATCTGTCGGCAGAGATAACTTCACTGCATCTGAATCCACCTGTTGTTTTTTACTCCAGCTGGCAACTAAGCAACATTTGTGTTGAAGTAAGATGAGTTTAATAATTTAAAAACTCCAAAATAGTTTAATAATAGGAAAGAGAGAGAGAGAGAGAGAGGGGCGAGGTACAATACAACTGCTCACCACCCACTGACTCAGCCAGTCCCAGGCAGCAATTGGCCCCGGCCAAACAGCTTTCCCAATTTATGTACAGAGTATGGTGATTTTTGGTCTGGAACATCTCTTTGTTCAGTTGAGGTCAGCTGTCCTGGCCGTGCTCCCTCGCAGCTTCTTGTGCACCTGCTCACTGGCAAAACATGAGAAACTGAAAAGTCCTTGACTTAGAGTAAGCACTACTTAGCAATGACCAAAGCACCACTGAGTTCTCAACATCATTCTCAACTAATTTCAAAACACAGCACTGTACCAGGAAGGTACCAGCACTGTACCAGGTACAAGGAAGTAAGAAGAAAGGTATTAGGTATTAGGAAGAAAATGAACTTTATCCCAGCCAAAACCAGGACATCATCTGACACTTCTGTTCTCTCTGATGCACGAGACATGTTAAGGAGACAGGAAATTGATTCTCACCCCTATTTGCAGGAAATCTGGCATAAACAGACTCCTAAACTTGGGGATGCGGGGATGTGTGTCAGCAGTTCCCAGTAAGGTGCATCCGTGCCATGGCACTGCACATCAGTAAGCTGTGGCTATCCCTCACTGCTGCTGTCTGCTGGAGGCACCGACCATGTCAGTGTGATAGTTGCCTCCTGGCCAGTGGGTGTGTTGCCACCCAGAACATGCTGTGGTGCAGTCCTCCAGCAGTCAGGTGTCTTTCCCTACTCGTGACCTAGGAATCTGCTCAGGATTTGCTGTAAAATCCAGCTGAATTTGGCTCTGATTTGAACAGGGCTACTCTTTATCCTCAAGCGAAGCATCATGTCAGGAGAGGATATGAGCCAAGGTTTGGGTTTGGCCCTTATTTTTCAGCCTTTCTCAAATCAAATCTGAGCTAGGAGATGAAAATCAGTAATAATTCTTTCCATGTAACTATTATTCCTGTCACTTGGCCAAGCAGGGAAGTTGAGGGTCACTACATTTTAATACAGGCTCTCTTAACTGTCAGTGTTGTTAAGACCTTGTGAGTCACTCAAGGTAGTTATTCTAAGTGAGGGGAAAAGTAAGGTAGATAATGGAGCTACAGGCATGGAAGAGATTTTATTATTCCTGGGAGACATTATACAGAGATGTCAGACAGGATACCTACCGAAAACTGCTGGAAAGAGTGTCTTTACATAGAAGTGAGTAATGCTCAAAATAAATTCATTAAACTAACATTTATTTTAATAAAAGTCAGAGGAACTGGGGAGAGGGAAGATTCTTATCTGATATTTACTTTGGTCTTTCTTTTTCTGAAGATTGAACTGAATGAGAAGTAATTATGTATTACTTTTATTTTTGGAATCCTAAAACACTATAAAAGTACTATTCATCCGAACTTAGGTGAGATGAAGTGCAACAATCCTTCTGGTAACTACCATATACCAGAAGCTCCCACTACTACCGTGACCTGATTTTTCCAGCCTATTTCCCTTCCTTCCTTATGAAAGCTCTTCCCTACAACTTCAGCACAGTTTATTTTTTTCTTTTAAGTATTAGAAAAAGGTGTCCTTGCCTGGAAACAAACTCAGTTTCCAGAAGTAGAGAGAAAGCCTTCTTTTGAAAGGCAAGAAGTAGTAGCTTAAGTACCCATTAGATTCATGAGTTTCAAAGTCAAAAAGCTTAATTAATAGTGTAGTTTTAATATTGCTAACAAATCAAAGGTCAGAATCACCATGTTGAAACATAAGTTTCAACTCTTTTGAAAGTGTGAGTACATTTGCATATCTAGCAGAAACTAAATTTAAGGACATTACTAGAAACACACTTGCCAGCTCAAGAGGTAATTTATTCAAACAAAGAAAAAATGGTCTGTTAGGCTTAACAGCAAAAATCTGAGGAAATCTGTCATAGTCATGGACAAAGGCCCCAAGATACTTTTGGTAATCATTTGGTCTGGTCTTTTCTAGTCAGTGTTTCCTCTACTTCTGTTCTGCAAGTTAATATTTAGAAAACCAATTAGAAAATATCTTTTCTTTTCTTGTCTGAGGTCCCTTTAATATTCACAGAATAGATATGACAGGGATTTTTGTGGTTATGGTCATCAAACTGGTTTTCCCTTTAATCAGAAACATCTAATTTCCTGTCTACTGCTGATCTGTCCAGGGGCAAAACGAAGTTCCAAGAAAGTCCCACTTCATCACATTTCATTACAAGAAAGGTTTGTGTTCCTAAATTTTATAGGAGAAAATATTAGTCACACAGGTCCTTGTGACTGATTACTTAATATATTCAGACTTGAGGATTGTACTTGAGCCAGTCCTGAGCAACCCGGCAGTTCACTGCGTCATTATTTAAAGACTTGAACTGTGTCTCCAAAGTCCTGTCTTTACATTTCACATCCAGTTTACTTTTCACTCATATAAAAGTAGATAATCTGTCAAGCAGGTTACCAGACTGCTTGTAAAACATTTTCTGCCTTTTTTTTTTCTGAACTGTCTCTGCAGGTTTAACAGAATCACAGAATCATCAAGCTGGAAAAGATCACCAAGATAATCTATTCCAGTTTCAACGCAGAACCACCAAAATCACTCTTAGCCATATACCCAAGTGCCACATCCAGAGGCCTCTTGAACACTTCCAGAGACAGTGACTCTACCACTTCTCTGGGCAACTTATTCCAATGCCTAACTGTAGGATCTGGGATTATCTTTGTTAAAATTGTTAAATCTTATGCCCACCAGAAGGGCCCGCGGGAACGGCACAGCTGTGGGCGGGACAGTTGGTTGGGGGGTGAGAGGCAGTTGTGAGCTTGGAGAGAGGCAGCTGAGGGACAATTGGAAGTGAGATTGTGATTGGCTGGAGATACGCATGGGTGGGATATGATCAAGAAGCTGACTGGGTGATAGGGCGCGTGGACAGCAGCCCCACAGCTGAGCCAGCCAATGGGTGCCCTTCCGCTGTTAAGTGCTGTTCAGTTTCAGTTTGGCTTCCGTTGTGTCCGGTGGAAATTAAGGCTCTAAAGAGGGGAAGATTTCTGAAAATAAATGGATCTTCTTTGGACATACAAGGGGGTCTGTCAGCTTTGTTCCCCATTGCTACCTAACTACTCTTGTAGTGAAAAATATTTTTCTAATATCTAATCTGAACATACCCTGGCTCAGCTTAAGTCCATCTCATCTCATCCTTTCACTTGAGACATGGCAGAGGAGACCAACTCTCACCTGGTTATAATCTCCTTTCACGTCATTTTAAAGAGTGATAATGTCGCCCCTGAGACTCCTTTTCTCCAGACTAAACAACTCCAGCTCCTTCAGCTCAATTCTCATAGGATTTGTGCTCCAGACCCTTCACCAACTCTGTTGCCCTTCTCTGGACATGCAAAGCACCTCAGTATCTGTTTTCAAATGAGGGGCCCAAAACTGGACACAGCATTTGAGGAGTGGCCTTACCTGTGTCGAGTACAGAGGGACAATTCCTACCCTGGTCCTGCTGGCCCCACTAGTCCAGGTACAGGCCAGGATGCCATTGGCCTTCTTGGCCACCTGGGCACACTCTGGTTCATATTCAACCACTGCCAACCAACGCCCCAAGTCCCTTTCCTTTGGGCAATTTTCTAGCCACTATTTCCCCCAGCCTATAGCACTGCCTGGGATTGTTGTGGCTCAAGTGTAGGAACCGGCGCTTGACCTTGTTGAACATCATACAGCTTGGCCTTGGCCCTTTGATCCAGCCTGTCCAGATCCCTCTGCAGAGCCTTCCTGCCCTCCAGCAGCCCCACTTGGTGTCAAGTTACTCTAGGGGAATGCTGTGGGAGATGGGGTCAAACTATTCACTGAAGTCTAGGTAGACAACATCCTCAGCCTTTCCTTGACATTTGGTCTTGATATTTGTACAGACAGATTCCTAAACATCCTTCTCCTCTTCACACTCCTTCCTTTGTTCAGGCAGTTGTATATGGTTTCTCTGTTTGTTGATATGATTTTATTTTTCACCTACAAATTCACTTCTGTGTCAAGTGATATTTCAGCAAAGAGGAGACACATTTCCAAAGCATGATGAGAATTCAAGTTCAGAAAGGAAGAAGTTTTGGAGTTTGTATCCTATGAATAGAAGAGATTGAAAACAATCACTGGCTCTGAGCATAGACCATTTAACAAAGGATTCCTATCTTTGTAAGTAGAAAGGAACCAGTGTGTCCCTGATATACACCGAAGTAAAAAGTATAAAATTGCTTTTAACCCGACTCGATTAGGAAACAGTAACAGAACTAAAAGCTTATAGTAGGTGCATGAAAGAGATACTGACATGTTATAAATGTTTCTAGCCTTTCATATCCCCACAATTTAAAGCAAGACAGAGTATTCCATTCAGTTATGAAAAAAATGCAAGCCCCTGAGTCTGTCTGTCTGTCTGTCTTTCCATCTGAGACATGGACTTAGCACACAATTGATGGAATTCAAAAAAATAAAACTCAAGGTACTAGTTACCACTTTTATAAGTGGTTTACTTTGGAAAGCTGCATCCAACCACAAAAAAGTCTGCTTAGCTAGAAACACCAAAAAGAAAGTGTATCCTAGGAATCTGCTGTTTATATGAAAATATGCTTTCTATCACAAGGATGAAATTGTGCCAGAAACTTGTTATGATTACATTTTGTAGCCTTGGAAATAAAAATATGAAGAAGAAAGAAATTTTAGAAGAAATGACAATAAACACACCCATGGCATGTGTTTGTTTTCTTAAATATGCAAAAATTAAAAACTATTTTCTTTCATCTCAACACCAATAAAGTATAAAAAATAGAGAAGTTTCCCAGATAATAAGCACCATAAATCTACAGTTTAGTTTTCTTTAAAATGTTCTATTTACAGTTAGACACCTTATTCAAAGAAATTGTAGGATTCATGGTATACTTTACATGAAAACACAGCCATTGCAAAAACCCACAGTGTCCAAGAGGACTTAGTCAAAGTAAGGGATGACTAACACCAGTGAAAGTTGCAGTGAATTCAGACTTTGCATACTGTAAGCAAAATCTACACTTCAAATTTGTTCAAAATATCTGAGGTAGTCCTCTAAGGAAAATGCATTCATTTTGCCTGGCTCAGAATACGGATACAGAGAGGGTTTTTTCCAGCATATCCACGGCAAAAATACAGGAATCAAACCTGCAAAGATCCCAGAAGGAGTGATGCCAACATCAGCATTTTCACCATTTGACAAAGAAAAACCATGATGTAGTCAGCATTCCTATATCCCATGTCCTTTGTGAGATAGAGATTCCAAGTCTCCCATAAACAAAGAAGATATCTTGGTGTGATGTTACTCTCATTCTAAGAAAGAAAATGATACCATGAAATGTAGGTTTATGTCTGAAATTGAATCAGGATCTCTGGACCTGATGCACATTTAAATATCATTTAATCTTTGACAATGTAAAAGGAAACTACAGTGTAAGCAAATACCCTATGAACACCATGGTATAAGAAAAGAAATCAACAAATCGCGCTCTCTCTTTCCCTTAGACAGATTTTTATAGTTTTAGGTTCTTTGCTTTAAATAAAAAATGGAACAAGGTGCAAAAGTTGGCTATGAGGTATTCTGCTGGTACACTAGCTTCAGAAATTCCATAGACTAAAGTAGGCAGAAGTCAAACACACGTGGGAAGTGTCAGTGTCAATGCCTTTTTTTAATAGTAGTGATACCATTAAAATGTTGTACAGTTTTTTAAATCTAGTTAAAGACTAGTAATGGCTAAAAACTAGTTCCTCTAATACATTTTTTCTAATAAAATACATTGCAGCAATAAGAGTATATCTTTATAGCCTCCATCAGGTTATGTATTTTTGTAGTCATAAGACCTTATTATATCATAGACTTGTTACACAAAAACATCAGGAAGTAAGCATACATAGCTGCTTGTTCTTACGGCAAACATTATAACTAACAATTATAAACAATTATAAGCTTAGTAATTCTCATGAAGATTGTTCACACTTACCAAACATACTGGTTTATATTGTTGCAGATTTTGAGAAAATAGAATTTCTTCAAATTAGTTGGTGCTTTTAAGGTAGATGTTGCAAAGGGAAATGCTAGAAACTCAGTTTTATCAAATGAAAACAGGATTTTGGAACAAAATACAATACAGGTGAGTTCCATTAGTCCACTGAATGCAAAGGAAGAAACAAAACAGTACCAGTAATGGCAAAAAATCCAAAAGGACTTGTTTCACAATGCACAATCATGTTCCCTTTGGAACTGAGACACTTTAAAATGAGTCAATTTTGTAAACATGGAAATCAATTTACTTTTGAGGAAAGATGCGATCATTACATAAGATTAGAGGGCATTACATCTTCCATGTAGTACAGGACAAAGTTATGTACAACAAAATGAAAAAAGAATTGTTGCAAAAGTAAAAATAAAGATGCTGTTTTAGCTAAAGGCTGGCGAACTGTACAGAAGGGCAATTTCTATTCACCTGTAGCCTAAGCTGTAGTTAGTTCAGCTAAGAACCTGAACATAGGAAGGAGCCCAACATATCTGCACTTGGATCAGAATTCTGAAGGGTTTTAAGTCTGCTACTTACATTTTTTGTATTAGATGCTCAAAAAAAGACAGATGTCTCAAGGGTTTTTTTTTTACTTCTGTCCTCAAAGGTGTCTTTGTGTTTGCATCTACCTCATAAGGAGAGTATATTGATATTAACTGGAGCATTTCCACTTACATCTTTGTCTGACTCAAAGGATGTGAATAGAAGACATCACGTAAACTAAGAATTGCTCTTTCTCAATCAACAAATTACAGAAAAAAAATAAAAGAGATCAAAAATCTGCTGAGATGTGATTTAAGTTAAAGTGGAAGTAATATAGTATACTTCATGTTGCAAGGAGGAATATGGAAAAAGTTATTATGCTATAACCCATTTGGTTTATGGGAATACTAAAAGGAATAAAAAGGAAATAGTTGTATAGGATAGAATATTG
>WEIT01039840.1:0-13939 GCA_013389985.1 Dryoscopus gambensis
CACAAATCACCCCATGACAACTAGGCATTTTGTCGAGGACTTAGGCTGAAATAAGATGTGATGTGGATATTGTTTGTTACTGGATGACTTCTGAATGCAAGAAAATGTTTCTTAGGGAGAGAAAGCCACTGTAAGCAGTTCTGGTATGCTGGACTAGGTTGAATTCTTATATTCAGAATGGAATTAATTTTAATGCAGTTTATGCAATAAAAAGTATATAATAAAAGGAGCAGTTTCTCTCTGTTCAAAGTGCAATACTGTAAATCTGAGAGTTCTGGAAACTTTCTTACTCATACTCCCAGCAAGAGCATGACCTATTTGCCCATTGTGGAATGTCACCATGTGGTTCCAGGAGTGATATAATGCGTGAATGATGTTTTCAGGGCATTTTTCTTTTGAACAGAAGACAACAAAGAAAGCCAAAGTACAACACTCCAGCTGTGACTTAAATAAAATGAGTGAGGTAGCAGGGATTTTTGACTTCTCTGCAGGGTCTGTAGAATGACTCCAGAGGTCATAAGTAACTGTTCGGATGTTTTTACAAATGGCATACATTTTTGCAAGATAACTCTTAGGGGTTTTTTTCTAAATATGTTATCAGTTTATGGGAACATTGCTTAACCACTGGATAACCTACTTATTTAAGAATACAGAAATTGAAAATTCGTAACTTGAATTCTGCTAATTGCTTCCAACTTCTTTGAAACATTAACTTCTGTAAAAGCATTTCAGTATATTTAAAAACATAAATATATGTAATAGAAATTATTTCCTCCTTTTTGTTGTATTTGATTCTCAACCTTTTGATGTAAATCAAAGGCCTTTTTAACTGCTTTGCATCCTGTTAATACTAAACTGAATAAATAAAGAAGTGAATGCTGCCTTGCAATTTCATTATGCTTATGGCTACTGTTGTGGTAATAGAGATAAAGCTATTTTCTTCCTGTAGTTTTACTTTATAGGAAGAAATTGTGTAATGATTCCTTTAGTCTCCTGGGTTACTCATGGGACTATAGATAGAAAAGTTCTGCATTTGGTTCACAATCAACCTCAAGCTCTGATGTCAAATTGTTTTCATTTACTGCTGCAGAGCTTAGAGCTAAATGAAGATACAGAATTTACTACCCGTTCCTCAGCATCTGATTCATTATACTGTAATTGAAGATGACTGCTTCATTTCTTTTTGATCATAGTGAATACAGTTTCTGTACCTGAGGAAGTCAAAATCATAGAATTGCCTGGAAGAGGGAAGGTAAATTAGAAACCAAAGGGCATGCATGCAGAAGGTTATAAATAAGTGGGAGCTCTCAGCAAATACAGTGTTTTAATTACAGGGATGCGGCGAGTAAGAGACTGTGATCCTGTTCGTGAGTGTGATCTATAAATGTGTATCATGGTCGTGGTGTTGGAGTGAAGGGCAGGGGAAGGGGCATAATAAATGACATTAAAATATATCCATGATGAACAGCTTCTGTAAATTCATATTGACTTAGTAACATCTGTATTTTGTGGGTATATGACATTTAGTGGAGCTTTTTGCCCTTTGTATTTCAGTGACAGACGTTTGCTACAACCTGCTCAGGTATGTGACATTCTCAAAGGAGTTATACTGGTCATCTGCTACTTCATGATGCACTATGTTGACTACTCTATGATGTATCATCTGATAAGGGGACAGTCTGTCATAAAGCTCTACATCATCTATAACATGCTCGAGGTAAGAATGTTGGCATCAGAATATGAAGCATGCTTTTTTTCAGACTATCTAAAATATTTTGTATTACAGTAGTTGTACTTAGCGTGTGGGCACATCTGGTATTCTCACAAATCTGCACACACCTATGATAATGAGCCTAGATGCAGTGAAACAGTCAGGTTTGTGAACAATAAGTTTTTAGATACTGTTTCATAATGCCTATTTTATGGAGCTTATTTATTTCATAGCAAGAAACTTGAGAAATGGAAAAGAAAGAAGAGTCTTGTCAAATGCCAGGGAGCGAATGAGATTTTGAACTCGCCAAGAAAAGTAGAAACTGTTGATTTGAAATAATGATAAGATCCCAAGAGAGAGCAGAGAAGGAGGATAATAGAAAACATGGAATTTGAGTTTTAATTCATTGTTATGGAAATACAGCTTTCATTGTATGCAAGGACACCTATTACAGCTTAACCTCAGTCCTTGCTAGCAGACAAAAGCCTGAGTACGTAAGCAATAAGGTGAATGAATGTAGTGACACAAGGCAAGGAAATTCTGTTTTGGGAGGTAAAAGAAATTCTGGCCAAAAAAACAGTTTCTGTTTTGCAGTAATGTGAAGTATAAGATTTTTATTGTACTTCTATGATCAATGGTTCACAAAATAAATAATGTTTTCATAGCTACAATCTTATCTCCATCCTGTAAATATAGGACATAGTAGGAATACAGCCTCTTAAAAGGACTCAATCAGAGCTTTGTACACAAAAGTTACTCTCCTAGGATTCCAGGATTCCTGAATGACGTTAATCCTTGTGTTGTACCTTTGTTTGAAGACTGCTGAAACAGGGTTACACACTGCAAAATCTGAATATTTTGTCTAAAGGCATTTCTCCTTTCCTCATAAAATATGAAAATATTGCATAAGGAACACACTTTGTTATACTAAGTGAAATAAATATCATACAAGCCATGTCAGTTGTTTATTCATAGGTTTTTTGTTGCCTTTGATTTTACATTTGCTGAAAAATATGTACAAATATTAAATTGGCACTGAGTTACTATCTGGATTTTAGTTGTGTGGGGAAATACTCATCCATATATAGTTCCATAATTGATGAAAGATTATCACTTACAAAATAAATCCATGTGCTCAAAATAGTAATTTCTCTTTATTTCAAGACTACTTCAAATCATGCTTGTACTTTCTCAGCTTTATGTGCTTACCAGATAATTTGAAGCAATACTGCAGTGTTTGCTATGAATTAGAAGCCTTGTGCCATTTTGTTTGGAATGAGGAATTGAATTACTTTGCTGTGTTTGGCAGAACCAAAATTGTGTGTTTTAACTAAGAAAAGTGCTGCATGAGTTTTTTTCTTTTAGGAAAGGGGGAAGTCTGTTACTACTCATGGTTATTAGAAAAATGACATTAGACGTTGAATTTTGAAACAATATTTAACTTCCATGGTGTCTCATGAAACCCAACAAGCCAAGCAGAGTGCAGATTTTTAAGGGGCTTTTTTTACCATGACAGGTTGCAGCAGTATTACGAGAAAATGTTCATGGGATCCCACTGAAAGACTTGGTTGATAGTCAGCTTTCAACAGTTTAAATATTGGCTTGCTTAGACTACTCTGGTGATTTTTATTAAAAGTCTTTGCTACTGATGCAACCAATGCTTTTTAAGGAACTGTTAATATGCTTTTTTTTTAAGCAATACACTTTACATTTTTTCAAAAGTTTTCAAAATAAGGAAGATCTTTTTAGTTTAGTTAAATCACTGAGCAACAGAGATGTTTACAATGTCCTGGTGTTTTCGGCTGTTGGCAAGTCCAGGGAGTAGTGTCCTGGACAGATATGAGGAATGCAAAATCTTCAAATTATGTGCTGAATGCTCCCGACTGACAGGCTAAGGGGAGCATTCAGCACATTTGGCTTAAATGACACTTTTCTTTTTTAGATTCAGACCCACCGGCTCCTGCTCCTTGTGAAGCCCCAGTGTGCGTTATGCTGGTGACAGCACTCACCATGGAATTCTGCTGGAGCCTGGAGCCGGCATGTAGGGTTTAGGTAAGTCATATTTGGAAAAGCAAACAACAATATTGTGTGGTGGGTTTTAATATTTTCTATCAGTTCAGCAAAGAACCAAGGACTGCTTAAATAGAAAGGAAAGCAAAGCCACTATTTTATCTATTAAAACCCTCACAATATTGTGAACAAAAAACTTACCAAACTCTTAAGAATTCTGTAGCTGGTATTACTACACCAGCTGTAATTACTCAATGGGTCGTCACAATGAGCAGGAAGCAAGTAATGCAGACAATCTCAATTTACAAAATCTAAAAGCCGAAAACAGTGCCACTGTAAATATCTCTCAAACTAATGGGGTTGGGAGCTTCAGATTTATTATAATTCATCAGCTCATGGTTTTGTTTATTTTATTTCATAGCTGATTCTTAGAGCACAGCACATTTTACTTGAGGCATCCTGTAAAATTTTGTTTTAATTCAATTTTCATATTTGAGGAAACTTCATTCAGTAATAATGTCTTGAATAAGTATGACTTACTTCAGTATCTTACTTCTCACTTCAGTATCTTTACCTTGAGAACTCTTAATTTTAAAAGTCAGGAAATGGTCCTAAGTCTAGGTTTATTTGTGTTGTCCCAGGAACTTGCTTTGTATTTAGTAGGATCAATATTTGCAGGTACATTGTGCACTTCATTCTGTGTTGCTGCTACATGTTGATTTAACATGTCCAAAATTGTTTTACAGAAAGACACTAAGAGAAAATATTACTTGTCTTTCTTAAGTAGAGATAATCAGTATTTCATCTTTAACTGGTTCCATTTGGTTGAATTAGTAAGCAGTGAGAGAGAGCTCTTTTTTTTTAGCCAGATATGTGCCAAGTTTATGGTTTTGTTGCCCTGTGCAGCTTGGTTTTAAAATTACTGAACTGCAGTGTATAGGCAGAAAAAATATTCTTCTGTATAATACTTTTCAGTTTTATATGTTTGCTGCTGATGAAATGTTGGGAACTGGTGGAACTCCCTGTGACCTTCCTTGCTGTGGTATTAAATTACAAGTTCAAAATGCTGTCGATATGTTTTCTATCTTTAGAACTACTGCCAGAGGATTTTTTTTCTATTTGTGCATATATTCTTTGGATTGCACTTCAGGTGTCTGTTGTTTTTTTCAACATATTTTCCCTTTTTGGCAGACTTTCATGTCCTAATCGGTTGGTTTTGTGTTATAGTACTTTTAATTTTGAATTCTGCTTTATGCAGACATTTGCATTAAGTATATACTTCAGTATATACACAGCAGTAGAGCCAAGTCTAATTTCAGTCTTTTTTGTACCAATAAACAAATATTCCCTGTCGCCTGGAATTCGCTTTTCATTGTTGAGGGTTTTTTCCTATTAAACCCAGAGGGATAGGGAAAAACATTTAAGATAGTTTGACACAAGATACATAATGCTTTATCAAAGGCTGAGGTTTGAACTGTACTTGAATATCTTTCAAGAAAGCATCTAAGATAACATAATGATTATTTATTACAAATACTGTTACAAAGGGGATAGTAAGTTTGAAAGGGAAAGTAAGCTGCTGAATATACAAAAGGAACAGTATTGCTGTGAAATCCAGAGTGAAAATGGAATACATAAGAGACCAAAAGTGATACGTATGTGAAACTTTTTAGATTGCGCTGTACTTTTAGATTGAACTGTTCTTGAACTGGGCATACTCAAGTGTTGGAGAGAAAGGTAGGCAGTAAAAGGCAGTAAAGTTGTTCTTGTTTAGGTGGCTGATCGTCTGATTTCTTCATTTGGACAAGATATTTTGGATGCTCTTTATTGGACAGCTACAGAACCTAAGGAAAGAAAAAGAGCTCACATAGGTGTGATTCCTCACTTCTTCATGGCAGTGCTGTATGTCTGTATCCTTTTTCTTTGATAAATCACAAAATTTTCTAAGTTAAATTATGGAATAATTGCTCTGCATTATTTTACTTTAATACATTTGAAAAATTGATAGTATTCCTAAACCAGTGTTCCTTTACTTGAAAAGTAAGATTGCCTGTACCACCTGCTATTAAAAAAAAATCCCTTCAGAATGGTGTACCTATAGTAAAATGAAAAACCATAATTGGGTAGGTCATGGAAAATTTTATTTCTGATTTGTATTTTGAGTATTTTGGGTCACAGGGCCTTGCAGATAGTGGGATTTTGTTACTTAGTAGAATGTTAGATGCATCTAGCTTGAACATACTTTCTTAAAGGGATAAACTCATGCATATGCAGGATGCAAATGTTCTTAGTCTCAAATAACCTTGCAATGAATTGATTAACCTAAAAAGATACCGTAGTCCAGTAGCTTTGGTGATGAATTTAGAATTCTTACAAATTTTCCCTATTTTCTCTGAAATCTTTGGGCTAATTGTGCATCTTTACCTCAGATGTTTTTCTTGAGATTGTGTTGATGTTTCTCGTGACTAATGTCATTGGGTTCTTTTAGAACAAGAAAAATTAGCATCATTATTACATGTTACAAGGCACTGTGGGTATATTACGTGCATGTAAGTATTGTCTTTGCTGTAAGTCTGGTTTATAGGAAACTTTCCTGTTAAACTTTGAAAGCAAAATAGGAAATTTGAGATTCAATGCTCTTCAGTACTGTTTTGCAGAAAAATTATTTCAAATATGCTTCCTTAACCCTGCTATGCAGTCCTGCATGCTATTCTTATAATGGTTCAAGCAACAACCCTTAATGTGGCCTTCAACTCCCACAATAAATCACTGCTTACCATCATGATGTCCAATAATGTAAGTGTGTAGCTTTATTATATAGCTAGCCTAATTTGTTTCAGAATCTTTTGTCTTTGTGTATCATGTCTTAAGTATTAATATTTTACAATAACATATTTTTGATAACATTATTTATATCAGTTTTTTATCGGTAAAAACTAATTAACTGTTTCTAAAAATTGCAGTTTGTCGAAATAAAAGGAAGTGTTTTCAAGAAGTTTGAGAAGAACAATCTTTTTCAAATGTCAAATAGCGGTATGTATAGCAGTGCTAATCAGGAGAAAATGTGAAGAGAGAAGCTGTTTATTTAATTCATTAATGTATTTAATTTATTCGATGTATTTAATATTATTTTTACTATAATTACTTTACCTTGGTGAATTTGAGGGTTCTGACTTGCATTCCTCATCACCCCTTTTACTGTTTGCTTCAGTAGGATAAAACTGAGATCCACTTCAAGGAACACTGTTACTCTTATGGCAAGTTTTTATTTGAGGTGCTAAAACAGCCTGCTGGCTATGTGCTAAAATACCCATGCTTCCAAGTGATCAAGTCTTCTGTTTTCAAAAAGTTGACTTCATAGTGTGCTATATTGACAGTTGTTGAGTGGCTGTGAGGGTGGATCTTGAAATACCTTCCACCTAACCCTAAACAAACAAGCAAAAAAAACCCCCAACCAAACAAAAAACCAGTGTAACAAAGTACCTGGCATATGAGGGAAATACCAGAGATTACTCTAATTTTTTATATGCTCTCAAGATAATAGTAGAGGATACTTAGGAAACATGCTTCTGGCACTTCTTGACTGTGTCGCTGCTTAGGGTGAATTTTGGGAACTGATACTCAGTGTGTCTCATGAGGAAAAGCCGTTCAGGTATCCTTTTGTGGAGATTCTTTCTAATACTGATGTCAGCCATTTGAAATACTTACTGGATTTGTGATTTCAAAGCCAGTAGGAGTGATTGTGCTTTAAGATTGTGCTAGAGCTTCTTTGCATGTAGTAGTTTTGTAGAATCTTTGAATGGCCTGAGCTGGAAGATCATCTTGTTCCAACCCTCCTGCCATGAGCAGGGATACCTTCCACTAGACCAGGTTGCTCGGGCTCCCATCCACCCTGGCCTTGAGCATTCCAGGGATGGAGCATCCACAGCTTCTCTGGGCAACCTATGCCAGTGCCTCACAACTCTCACAGTAAAGAATGTCTTCAGTACACCTGATTTGAATTTCCCCACTTCCATTTATACATATGAGCAAAGAAAATTAAACATATTTTTTTCATTCCAGCTTATAGATTTTAAACCAGATAACTCAAATGTGCAATGGGTTAAAAAAAATAAAATAACTACTTTTTTAAAAACAGTATTTTTGTATCATGAGTTAAATTTTCAACATGCTTCCATCAGGTTTTGAGTTCTGAATATTTATGTGACTTGTGTCTTAATTCATCTGCAAACTGCAATATTACATGCAAATGTTTTGTAATTCTTTGGATGAAAGACTACATAAAACCTTGAATATATCACAGAAAATTATGTAACAGAAATTTTAAGGTACCTCATAGATGCTCTTAAACCCCTCCAAAAAGATCTTCCCAACTGTGTTGATAATCTGTTTATTCTGTGATAATAGTATTGGTTCCAAGATTTAATTACTTATATTTTTTAAATCAGAGGTATTTAACTTTACAGTGAGAACACTAAAAGTGAAATTTACTTAAATATTGACAGAAAACCTAGATAAGGTTTCTTATTAATGCAGAAAATAGTTACAACTACAGATCTAGCTCTCCTACCTAAAAGTGAGGCCTCTTTCATGTTGAAATAAACAAGGGACTGATATTAGAAATTGCTAGTAATTTCCTTCATAAAAACAAAAGGATATCAATACTTTATTGCTGGACATTATTATTGAAGACCCATAATAGCAGGTCGCCCTTTATCAGTTGGTGGAAGAAGTATTGCCATTCATTAGATAGTGTGGGGATGGAAGCAGTGAGTACATACAAAGAAGAGTGCACAAAACAAGCTAATTTATTCCTTTCAAGCAGATAACTTTTCCTGGAACACTTTTCAGTATGGTTATAAATTGCAGTGTTTTTTTTCTCAGAGATAAATAACAGACAGGTTTTTAGTAGAAATTTTCACCTCTTTTGAACTTGAACAGATTTACTGCGTCGCAGCTTCAGTAAGGATAGAACAGTATTGTTTCAATTCATGTATTCTGATCACTTTGCTATCCTTTAAAATGTTGTATTTCATGCAGCTGAAATGATGGTGCATCTTGTGTTGGCATGCTATGCCAATACTTTATCCTACCCTGGAACTGAGGCTAGTCTGGTCCTGTCAGCTGAATTTCCATTTAGCCTTTGGAGTGTCTTGTGTGTCCTAGACACAGTGTGCTTCAACTGCGTGCCTGGACTGAAGTAAACTTATGAAAGGAAGCACTAAATTTAAGCATTCCCATATATTTCCCACCTTTCTCTGCTTCTTCAAGTAGTTTTCTGAGGTCTGCAGTTGTCTGTAGGGCAGTGATGACCGCAGTAGCTGATTAAGCTTGGACACACTGAATTCTCCGTGCCCCACCTTTTCTGGTCCTCAGCTCAAAATCTTACTGTTGTCAAACATATGTTTTCAATTCAATGTAATGGTACTGACTAGTACACAGTAGCTAAATACAGTAATTCTTGAGGGCAATGATATGAATCTGACAGGGGCATCTGAGGAATTTCTCATGAATAGGTGAAACTCCCTTCTCATTTAACACGTTAATCAAAAGAAAAATATGATGTAGGAGAAAAGATAAGCAATGACCACAAGAGTAGATACTGTGTTCAAGGGAAGTTACTACAACTAGAATTCAAAAGCAAGTTCTGTGTGAAAATGGAAATGAACTGTCCAGGCTGTACTTTCTAAGACATATCCTGTATCACACGTTGAAATACCTGGCTGAACGCTGCCTGGCTCAAGCTTTTACTGGTAAGACGTCAGGATAGGAAGTGCCACCAAGCTACCAGTTTAGATCTGGAAATGGTAAAGTCATTTATTTTCACTTGGCATTGTGCTCAGCACCACTTGGTGGATAGCAAGCTGATGTGTGGCTGTACTATTTTTCCCAGTATTTACATTTCTGGACTTAGTGTCTGTGGAGTCAGTGATCCTTCTCGCCTTGGTATGGCCCTTTAAAATTCTCTTTAACAGCTAATTCAGTAAACCTTCAAGACTAAAATAACTGTGAATCATCTACATGAAAATTAATTGAATAGGACATGAGATATACATTGGTTAATTGCTATCTAATAAAACGAAACCTGTTATCTGTTAAGGGGCAGGTCAACAAAGACCTTGGGGCTTGTATAGCTGCTTGAGACTGCAGCTACAGAGTCTGTGATTTCAGCCTTGCTGCTCCCGCAGCTTTGATTTGTCAGCTGCAGCAAAACTACTTTTGCATTGTCACCCTGACTTTTACAGGGAAATTTGTGTACACCCAGGCAATCTAAACACTGTGCCCATTGGAAAACACTTCTGTATGGAAGACAAGAAAACCTTTTATTTGTTGAATCAGGAAGAAATATTTCCCTAAATTTAAATAGTATATTCTCGTTTTGAAATAGTTGACTGTAAACAAATTTTGTAGGGTCAGGATTAGAGCACAAGAAGACCAAATTATAAAGAGAAGCTCTTTCATCATTGTTGAAAGCCCAGCATGGTGCCTTCCTTTATGCTTTTAAATGTCTTATTTTAATTTCAAGCTGTGCTCTAAATTAAATTTTTTCACAAAATTCAATTGTACCTCATACAAAGAAGTGCATTAGGTTATTTCCTTCAGTTGGTTGTTAGGCGTGACTCTTCCTTTTTTTTTTAAATCTGTTGTCTCAAAAATTTAACATACTTATTCTGAACTTTTAGGAACTTCAGTTTTCTTCTTTATAAATCTGTACTTTTTTCCTTCTCTGATCTTTCTTCTTTGTTCCCAATTTATCAGTCTCTTTGACTTTGAATAGCCTTTATTTTTACCTTTGGTCTTTGAAATTCAAACTGCTTTCTCACATGGCTTTAGGTTTTTTTAATACCATTATTCTAATCATTTTAAGGATGAGGGATTTGCGGGCAGGACTGTGTTTAAAATTGGTGTGTCCTTGATGATTCCTTGTTCAGTCTTTGAGCCTTTCTTGTGCTCTGGTCACTTGTTAAGAGGTAGTTGGCACTACAGCTATTTAGGAGTTGCTGAGATGTAAACCAAAAGATCTTGTTTCACTTCTTACATGCTATAATTTATAACTAGCTTTTGATCTAAATGTATAAACAGTGGATTAACATGATAATTTTTTTTTTTCTTTCCTGATTCAGGATTCCTGCATAAGTTGTCAGGGAATCTGGAAGGAAATAGCTAGCACTAAAAAACTGTTTACCCCACTTCAGGATCTGTTCCTGTGATCTCACTGCCTCTTTTAGTTACCACTGCAAAATACCTAAGATCTTCAGGGTTCAGTAGTTGGTTGTTTGCATTATTGGCTAATTAATTACATTAGTCCATACTAGATGCAGTGCTGTGCGAGGAATCTTTATTTCCAGTAACATTTGTTTCATGTCTTTGACGTGCTTTCTAAAAGCAGTGATACCCTCTGACACAGTGGAAATTAATTGCTGGGTATGTGTTGCTATTTTTTGGAGGATTTATGGAAGGACAGAATGTGTTATTAATATGGGGATAGAATTCTATTAAAATTGGAAAGGCAGAGTTCATGTAAGTGGGGCAAAAGTATTTAAAATCTGATTTGGCTGTGTGCAGTCCTTTTTTGGGCTTAATTTTGCACAACCAAGAGGAAAAAAAAATTACATCTTGTTTTTTTTCCCTTTACTGCATTTATGGCAGTATGTGTATTACATGTCTTTGAAATAAATGTTTACCACCTCTATTCATATGACAATCCTTACAGGCACATGTGACTTACTTTAATGGAAAAGGATGTCATGTTAGTTTTTGACATGTGACCACTCAGTTCTGACATACTAAGTCATGGAATGTCTGATTCTTCCTTTCCCTTTTCAAAATATTGAAATACATACTTTAAAGGCAGTTGACAAGATTTAATCTAGTTTAATCTAGTTGACAAGATTTAATATCTAGTTGCTTGCACCCCTAGAGGATGCATAGAAGCACAAGCAAATACAGTGTCATCTTTCAAAATAATCTGAAGTGTATATGGGCAGTGTGTAGTATGATGTGTGTCAGGCTTCAGGGCCAGCCCTGGTACGCATGCAGCTTCAGCATGGCATGAGAATGCAGTCTATCAGTCATAGGATGGCCTGGGTTGGAAAGGACCTGAAAAATTTGTACAGTTCCAACACTTCTGCCATGGCCAGAAGTGACCTTTCACTAGACCAGGTTGCTCAGAGCTCTATCCAGCCTAGCACTGAACACTTCCAGGGATGGCGCACCCACAGCTTCTCTGGGCAACCTCTGCCAGGGCCTCACCACCCTCATAGTAAAGAATTTTTTCCCAATATCTAATCTAAATCTACTCTCTTCCATTTTGAAGCCATTCCCCCTTATCCTGTCACTATGTGCCTTTGTAGAAAGCCCCTCTCCATCTTTTCTGTAGGCTCCCTTCAAGTACTAGAAGTCCACAATTAGGTCACCCTGAAGCTTTCTCTTTTCCAGGCTGAACAATCCCAATTCTGTCAGCCTTTTCTCATAGGAAAAGTGTTCCATGCTTCTGATCATCTTGGTGGCCTCCTCTGGACTCACCCCAGCAGGTCCATGTCCTTCCTGTGCTGGGACCCCAGAGCTGGATGCAGCACTGCAGGTGGGGGTCTCACTAGAGTGGAGCAGTGTGGGGGTTCTCCCCACCATGGGGCGGCCCCCCCTCCCACTGGGAGGGGAGGGAGCATGCCCTGGGACAGAGGTTTCTCTATGTACCCAAGTCCCGTTCCCTTATTGGCCATTCCAAATGTTCCCTCTGCCCCTAAAGTCTTTCATGTTGGAGTTTTTCCCATGAGGCCCGTCTTTGCTCCCCAGACGGTGACCTGTGCGGGGGCAGAAATAACCACCTGTGAAACACCTATACAAAGACCCTTCCCTATTCTTTCCTACTGGCACAGCTGTCTTCGGGAAGGTTGTAACAGACTGCAACAAATGGTAGAAAACGCTGGCAAGGCTGGCGGTCATCCCTGGAAACAGTTCAACATCTCAGCAAACCAACTCTGAACAGAGGAACAGGAACTCAGTGAGTAGATAAAAATTCCCTAGATCTCTCCTTTTTGCCTTTGTTTTGCTGTTCCCTCTCAGACTGTGGAAAGAGTTGCGGCTATGGAGGAAATACGTGAGCCACAGAGGGAAGTCTATCTTAATCGAAGACATCCTTGCACAAGAATATACGAGTGATAACTGTGCTCTGACTCAAAAGGAACTGAAACATTTTCTTGACTGGCTGTTTAAGAGTTTTTCTTACGCTTGTCGGCACTTACTTTTTGTGAAAGAGTTTTGGGAGGATGTTTGGAGCTGTGGAAACAATGGGAACATGTACCAATGACAGAGTATGTCACTGAATATCTTATAATTACTGAAGGTCTTGAGATACATCAGCTGCATCTCCACGGGGTTTGCCGTTTTCCCGTTTCTATTCCTGCGGCAGAAGACGGCCGCCGCAAGACCACGCAGCAGCCCCCAGACGGCGTGAGTGTACCCACAGGGTCTCCCCTTCTGCCCCTTGCAGCGGCGGTGGAGGTGCAGGTGCTGGATGCGCCCAGCCCCCTCAGCAGCCCTCATCCTGCTGCGGACTTCACCCCTACCTCAGAACCCTCTGCCACCTGATCGTGGACGAGCCCGCGGCGCCGCAGGTCCCATGAGTCACATGCCGCGGCAAGGCAGCTCCCACGGGCAGACGAGCCAGCGCATGGAGCTGTCCATGGCGCGGCCCCAGCGGCTCTGAACAAGAAAAGCGGCAGTTGCCATGGCAACGCAAAGATGCGGGCTCGGCGCCAGGCAGAGGGCGGTGTGGAGTGGCCGGGCGGTCATGGCGGGGTCGGTGCAGTGGAGCGGCCCTGCACCAGCGGCGGTGGCACAGGGGCCCGATGGGAGTGGCAGAGCAGGCGCGGCGGGGCCCGTGCGATGGAGCGGCCCAAGCGGCCCCGCACCGGCAGCAGCAGCCACCCAAGACCAGCACCAACAACACAGACACAGACCCACAAAAGGAGACAAGAAAGTCATCGCAGCTAAGGTTTTGGGGTCTGTAAAATGGTTTTATGTGAAGCATCATTATGGTTTTATCACCCAAGATGACAGCAAAGAGGATGTGTTTATTCATCAGACTGCGATTAAAAACAATAGCCCTAAGAAATACCTCCGCAGCATGAGAGATTGAGAAATTGGGGAATTTGACATAATACAAGGAGCAAAAGGCCCCCAGGCAGCCAACATTACAGGACCTGGTGGAATCCC
>WEIT01039841.1:0-44204 GCA_013389985.1 Dryoscopus gambensis
TTTGTTGCTTCTCCAATGTAAAACTCATTTTATTAAACAGGAGTGATACCATCTTGCCTATTAAATGATTGGCTGCATGGAAAATGAGTCTGACAGCACACCTCAGTGAATCTGTCCTCTGGGTGACTACCTTTGCTATGACCCAGCGATACCTCTAGCTTGTCAGAAGATATTTACATCAAATAACATCAAACTTCCATTCAAAATACAAAACAAAAGCCCCTCAAGCACCTGCTGTCCCAAAATGACAATGAAAAATGTTTACTAGAATGAAAAAGTATAAATATTTCATAAAAATAAGCATTTCATTAAAATTTCATACTTATAATTTCCCTTCTACTCTGAGAAAAGGATTTTAATTAAAATGTACAGAGCACAAGTGTAAGGTAAAAGACAGAACTAAGACCTCAAGAGAAGAAAAAAAATGGAAGGAAGAAATTATCGAAGTATTACCATGTTAAAGATTTGACCGCTCAGATTTTTCAGTTGCTGACATTCCGCCTCTCAAAAGGCACAAAGATCTCAGCACATTCCTGTAAGTGATATTAGAATATTGTTGAATCTTTGTTTTCAAAATGTTGGAATGTGTTGGGATTGTGCTGCCATCTTGAAAGCCTGCAAAACTTGAAGCCAGTTCTGTATCAGAGCAATGCCAGGCCCATGACTGAGCCCTTCAGTACATATGTCAAGAAGAAATCACACTTTTCTGAACAGTGATCAATTATGATATTTACAAAAGGAATTGTGAGGATGGGGAGTTATGTTATAACTCAGAAGCAGATTGTTGGAATGAAGTGGAAGAACTACAAAATAACAACGCTGAAAAACAGGTCAGGCTCTGTTAGTAGAGTTCTTGCTGTCCTTCTCTTAGCTGTGACTTTGCAGTGTGTACTTAGTAGAAATGTATTAAAAAGAACATTTATTCTATAAATTCTTGTTATGCTTCTCAGGTATGCAGTTCTGGAAGGGTCAAGGTGTGGTACTTTTATAGCCATGTTTTCCTGACCTGTACTTCCTCAGGTTCAGAGAAATGGTAACAGTTGAGACGAATGCATTGAGGAGGACGTGCGGTTGTTCCACAGATGCTACCTTGATAATTTACAGTAGTTCAGAGTCTAGAGCTGGCTTTTATGTAAAATAAACAGTACCTTTTTGGAAGAGAAAAAACTTCTCTGAAACTATAGAACAGAGTTGGTACACATTATGAAAACCACAAGATAAACAAATGGCCTAGACCTATTCCATAAGTGTATTTTTCTGCTAAAAAGCTTGGGAACAATTGTAATGTCTTTTAAAATATCGCTAAACCAAAGACTTGGAAGTGTATCCATGACGAAGTATTTTAACTAGTAGCACATGAATTATAGTTCAGAAATGAATATAAAAATAATCAGCTATAAAAACTATCTTCCAAACTAATTTTAGCTGTAAAGTTAATATATCTCATCATTCATAAGCAATAAAAAGAAAGGGAAATGATTAGACGAGTACTATAACAGACTCATCAGATAAGTAGAAATAGTAGATATATGATCACTGCCTTGAAGAGAGAAAAGTGGTTTGGAGGGAAATGGACTAAAAGTGTATCTGTGAAATAGATGGGGCAGATTACCATGAAAAGAAACCATACAGCACTAGGAAGTCCTGTTTCAAAGTAATTGTTAGAGAATGCACCAAACCTGCTGATATTTCATTGTGCAGCATCCTCAGAAAGGCTGCATTGCAAACTTGATTCTGCAAATTTTTTCTTGCACCTTGGACACAGATGTATAAATGTCATGGATTCAGCTATAACTTGTCAATGCTTCCTTCAAATTGTACACCAGCAGTAATTCCATAGCCCATCCTGACGTAAGAAATTTGACCATGTCCTTCATAGGACATATTAATGGTAAATTATGATTAATGTATGTTTTGCATGTTCATATCCTTTGACCATGCAGTGGATTAACATATCAGAGAGACTGACTCTTGCCAAGTGTCATATAATGCAAATTACTGTAGAAATTTACTGATACAAAGTATCTGCTCCAAGAGCCCATCTCTATAACTGTAAAACTGCATCCAGCAGTATCTGTCAAGAAAGTGAGCCAAAATACTAAAAAGTCAGCAAGTATTCCCCTAACAGGGTAACTTGCATTCTTCAGACCATTCAGCAGTTTTATCTTCAATTCTGAACACATTCTAAATTGTAATCTGTTTGGAGAGATCTGCGTGTGATGAAGAAGGATCTTGTTGCCCTTTTCAGTTTATAATGTCACCAGAAATTAAGTCTATTTAACAGATGTGGAATACATCATTTCAGCCTTTAACTTGCATTAGAAAGCCACCTTTTTGATAACTTATCCCACTGTGTGTTGTTTACACTGCATCAAAGTAATTCACATTAAAACAAGTTTTCTTCAAACAAAAAAACAAGCACTTTCCCTATACTGTATCTGAAGAACTAAGTCCCCTAAAACCCCATTTCTATGCAGTTTAGCTAAGTAAAATCCTTGCAAGCGAAATAAATTGAAATAAAAATTAGTCGCACTTTAAAACCCAGATCTTCACCCCGTCATCACACAACACAACACACAACACATCACACAACAATATTGTTTCCCTAAATTCCTTAAAAATAAGGAATTTATTTATATTCCTTAAAAATAAGGTGGACATATGTTACCCTGCTAATAACAGAAAATACTCCAGTAACATGTAAACTGACTGACTAAACTAATGTTGGTGTTCCAAATCAATTTCCCTTACACAAATTTACAATACAAGAATTCATTAAGACAAGGAGGAAACAGGTTTGCTATGTGGAATAATATTTATCTAGAAGCTTTGACCAAGATAACTTATCCTCAAATTCCAGTAGCAAATTAGTTCCTTTCTCCTACTTCTCTGCTTTTCATTTAAAGATATACCAGGCCTTTTCATAATAATTATAACAATTCCCTCAGCTTACTGAAATAAACATTAATTCAAAATAAATACATCAAGATGCAGATCTTCAAACTGAACGGGGGAAAGAACAAAAACTACTGCACATCAATTCCCTCACACTTACAAATTTCCATATTTGTCAAACTGTGATTAGTCATGAAACTGAACTAAAAATAAAAATTTTAGAGTTTCATAACAAATCAGGAGGCAATTCCAAAAAAGCACGAGTGCCTTTTCAATGCAAATGAAAACACTTGTTACCCGTTTTTCCCCCATTCTCTTTTTTTACCCCTTTTCTAATCCAAGCAAACACTAACAGAGAAAGACTTGATCCTACTCTCATTTACATTAGTTTTAAAGAACTTTGTCAATTGTTTTCAGTGGAGGGACTTTAGCAGCATAACAGTCCTATGGCACATGTCTGGTTCAGCTGCAGTCAGATTGTTCATTTGATTCAAGTTAGGGACAAATTGAAGAGCTGGGGATCTACAGTAAGGAGAAAGCAAGACTCAGTTCCATACCTAAAGATCCATTCAGGTTAAGGAAAATCCATGACAGTCATCAACATGTCAAACTCTTTTTTTTTTCTGTGTCTTGTGATCACTATTTTTAGTTTACCAAATTTGAAAGAAATAGTGGTAGGATGTAGGCAGCTCTCCACCTGGAGTAAGTTGGACTGCTCCACTGAAATCAGTGGATTAGACCCTCCAGCTAACATAAATCTCCCTGGGCCCGCTGAAGTTAATCACGAGCCCACTAGTTGGAATAAATTCATATACTGCTCTTAAAATCCATGGTGTTACTTCGATTTACAGTCACTGAAGAAATGTTGCCATGTTATATACCAAATAAAACAGAAAAATTGGACACGTAGGAAATTCCTGGGAGGGGAGCTATAGGACTTTATTTTTTTAACAAATGTCTGAAACTGCTGTAGCGGTTTGAAATACAGGGTGGGCTTGATTTAGACTGTCCTTTTCCCAGGCTCAAGGACCATTGAAGCAATGGTGGGATTTTTACCTAAAACCGTCTCTAAAGTCAGTGCATAACATGAAGATAGCACAGGCATTCATATCCCCTCTATGCTAAGCAGGACGTCAAGCTCTACAGGACATCTGTGCAGTGAGGAGGGAGAGAGCACAAAATCCTGAGGGCAGATAAGCACAGGAGTATGGTGCTAAATCAGCTTTAACCCTTTTGAGAAGGAAATACCTCTCCCTTGCCCTGCTCCATGGTCCTTTAGGAGGGTGAGACTGTAAAAGGATGTGAGAGACTTTTGGGTGTACCCTTCTGTGCACTTTCTAGTTACCCAAGGCTCCTGTAAGGAGTTAAACAAGATGTTCGTGGCAGGGACACTTCATACCAGTCTAAAGCACACATTAAAGAGCTTATGGACTATTTTCCATAGCCCAGTAATTAAGTATTGGCAGGAAATTGGGTTGCAGCTGTAAACAAAAAGAAAACACCAAGATGGTACCTGCTTAGTCTCCATCATTACTTGCCCCAGTTTCTCCCAGCTTAGTCAAGACCACACCGTTCTTCTCATTTCCATTCCCTACCTGTTGTAACCCCCTCTGCCTCACCCCTTTAGCTTCCCCAAAGCACTGAAGGGAGAAAAGGGTACAGGCACTTTTTGGTATAATCCTCTAAGATGTGACTTTCCTCAAGGTTTTTAATTTTCTGATTTACAGGAGTATTTTAGACTCACAGAAAATATTATAATGCTTGGAACCCCGTGGCAAAATTCCAGTTTTTCCTCAACAGTTTATCTTTTATATCTTTTGCTCTTTATTTCTCTGGAAAGAGAAGAAAGCGTGATTGGTGTTCAGGTTATCAATTAGTTAATAATTTTCACTTTTCTATTCTGACAATTAAAGTGTGGGAACATCTCTTCTTACAAAAGTCAGTCTCTACTTGAATCATTTTTCCACAATAACAGTGAGGTTTGTGTATACACATTACCGTAATAACGTCAAAGTTCAGTCATACGCAGAGTTTATTAGATTTTGTTTTATTCTTTCTCTTGAATTATTCATTGAATATCTATAATTTCCCAAAGAATAATTTCATAAACTGCTGCAGCAATAAAACTTTCCATATATAGCACACCAATGTGAATGGTATTTATGATGTACTCAAAGGAAAATCAGCCTGTTACATTAATCATGTAAAACTATTGAAAAATTACATTTAATCATTTCTATTTCAAAATAAAACCTGCTCAGAGCTTTAAAACCTGTGTGAAAACTAGAATTAAATTTCATACAATATTGCCTGCAACACTATATATAATTATTCAATACTTCCAAGTTTGTCTGGTGTTCAGTAATCTCTCATCTCATTTTCTCTGAATTGTGACTTGTATTTAAACTTTTTTATTTAGTAGTTTTTGCTTAGAATGTTCCAGATTTAATAAGGAGAAATAGCAAGATATATAAAGCCCTGTCCTTTGGTCAAGACAAGCTCAACAGTGAGATTTCTCCTTCCTCAAAGCCAGCTCTTACTCAGGGCACCAGGGCTCTGGCACAGCTTCCAGCACCTTTTCTGCTTATCCCAGGCCCTGTGACTGGAAGCACCACCCTCCAGCAGTTGTGCTGGCAGCCCTCCAGCACTCGGACAGGACACAGCCGGTTTTTACCGAGTACCACAAATTTCCTGTGGATGACTGTCCATTCAGCACCTGGATGAAGGAAGCAAAGGCATGGCCCACTAGAGACTATCACTAAAAATGTGGTGACACTGGGATTGTGAGTAGCTTCAGTAAGATCAGTAAACTCTTTTGAATGCCATCTAGTTAGAAGATGAATTTTTCCCTATGTTTGACTTCTGAGAGCACTGAACCACACTGTAATTCAATTTTATCTGTCTGACAATTAAGCTTTCCAGGCTTTACTATATCCTTGCCTGCACAAAGTCAAGAGAAAGTCAAGTCTGAGGACAAAACCTGCTCTTCATTAGGCCAAAAAGCAGAGGTTCTACCTTGTGTTCCTGGCAGGCTCATGTGCACTGTAAGCCAAATCATGCTGACATCTTTCAGATGTTTGAAAAGCTAAATAGGATGTACCAAGATGCTGAGTATGTGGCATATGAAATCAAATAAAAAATGAATGTGCATGATTCCTAATGAACTGGAATATATTGTCATAGACCTTTACCTTTGTCAGGACTGCAGGAACATTCCATAAAGTCAATTCTTCAAAAGCTAGTATCTATAAATAAACAACCATGTACTTAATTAGAATATAAATCTATGGAAGCATAATAAAGCCTTTATGAACTCTAAAGAGCAAAGCATGTGTGTATAGAATATATAAGCCTATATATATAGCTGAAAATTTTTCAGAATTTTATGGTCCCTACAAAGGAAGCAAAGAATAAACAATTGGTATAATATTAACAACCTCAGCTTTCAGTTTTGAACATTAATAACTTATTTGAAATAGCTCAGCCTCCTGTATATGAGCCACCCTGTAGTGCTTCAGCTGATTCTGATTCTCTTTGTGCAGGAACCTTTTAGCTAATCATTTTCATCTCTGTGTGTCAATAAATCTTGCATCTCTAGGGCAATGACTTTTACTCAGCAAATGTTAAGCAGAAATAAAACCACCCAGAACAGTCTAAGCATGAGAATTTCAATAAGAATTCAGCAATATATTGATCCACTTCTCCCGCTTCTGACTTTTCATTACTATGTCACTTTCAGCTCCTGAATTCAATAAGATAAAAAGCTCAACTAGCATGTGACTCCTGGACTTTAGCCAACCCTACTAAAATTATTTTAAATGGTTTCTTCATCAACAGTAAACTCAAAAAATGGTCAGTAATCTATTCTTGAAGGGAAGAGTTGACAGTCACAGACTACAAGAGAGTGACTTCATCTAGAGACAGAATAAAAGGTAGAAATTAGAAAATAAAAAATTAATATATGCAATAGTAGGAAAACAATGAAAGCAATGAAAAGTCATGTTTCTATGGATTTCTAAATGTAACATATTATTACCTGCCCTATATTTCCTCTTTCTTGGAAGCCAGTTGACTTCATTCATCTACCTACATTTTACATTGTTTCTTAAATGAAGTAAAATTAAGTTAAAGTAACTCATATGTAATTATTTATAAGGATCTACCACCTAAAAGCCACTCACCTCAGGCTTCTGAGAACATTTTCAAGATCATACTGCAAATTCATAAACTTAACCATAATAAAAGTCCAAATAATCTGAAGTTTGATGCAGAGTTTTTCACAGATTGCTCCCATAACATTCTCACATAACAAAGGAAATTGTGTAATTAGTCGTGACAATGGACTTCTTAAAAATGCAAATTTAGCTGCAGTGTCAGTGCACATTATTAGCTGCAGTTCAGATGCATGAGCTACAAGGTCTGCTTGTTCACTCACTCTATGTCTCCCTTCTGAGACTGGGAAAAAGAACAATCTAATTAGAAATAATCCTGCCAAGAACAAATATCAAAGAAGAAAATCTAGAAGAATAACTGACTTTTTTTCCCTACTTGCCAGATGAGTCCATTAACTATGATGTGGACTGTGGTCTTTATCCCAAGCAAAGATGCATTAGGCCATTTCACATCTATTTGGTTATTACATATTTTAAAAATATTGTGATATTTTCTAAATATAATGAGACCTGCACAAAACCTGTTGATTGTTATAAAACCCAAACCGGACACAGTGTCAATGCACAGAATATATTTACCACTAAGTAAACTGAACTGCAGAGAAGAAACAAGCTTTGCTCTATGTAATGTTGTTGACTAAACTCTAACTCTTGTAATGGGAAATAAAATGCTTTTTATGAGGTTCTAGTCCTTCCAGCTATTTGGTGATAATGACTTAACAGCAAAGTTTGAAATAAACCCAATTTCTAAGCAAGCCAGAATCCTGGGTCTTTGGAGATTATCATTGGAGATCAAAGTCAGTAACAAATATCCAGAGCTGAGCAGAGAATGTCAGGGTTGTTTTCTTAGTTCATAGAAGCTTCTGAGTTTTATATGGTCTCCCTCCTAATTAAGATTCAATATACCAGTTAGATGTGATCTTTGGTGTCTTCTACACCTGAATAATATTTTCTGACATTTAAGTCAAGCTAAATCTGAGTGTCTTCATGACAGCAATGAACTGTATACTCAGAACTATATTAAAAGAAGGTTTCCCAGGATGAGTTTCCTAAGTTTCTTTTGCAAATGTGGAAGTAGCAGCAGACGGAGGTCTTTTTTAAGCTAATCCTATGACTTGTTACAATA
Organism: Dryoscopus gambensis; assembly: GCA_013389985.1. Classification (NCBI taxonomy): domain Eukaryota; kingdom Metazoa; phylum Chordata; class Aves; order Passeriformes; family Malaconotidae; genus Dryoscopus; species Dryoscopus gambensis. The sequence goes on from WEIT01039841.1 coordinate 8,194, forward strand.
CTTCAAGATTAAGATAGAAATTGAGTATACCTCTGTAAAGAAAAATGTAAAACCTTGTGAAATCTGGTTTTTATTTCCTATTGTACAATGCAGTGTTTCTGCAAGTAGTACCAAAAAAAAAAAAAAACACCCTTTTTTAAAGTCTGGGAATTTTGAGACAGAAATTCAGTTTAGCAAAAATTGCTGCTTCTATCAAGGCGTAGCTCTTATTTCATAATATTTTCTATTATCATCATCGAAAACCATAATATCAGGTTCTTTCTTTTGACCTTTACAATTCAATGTATTAGTCACAAATAACTCAGAGAAAGAGGTGTGTGAAAGTTTCTCAGATTCTGAAAAGGAGACCACTGCTTTTAAACCCTTATTTTAGACTGATACTAAAACAACAGAAAAAGTCATAGGTAGGAGAATGTGAAAATTAAAAAGAAGTCACAATAACACTCATTCCATAGTATAACTTTTTCTAGCAAAAATATGAGCCATTAAATTGCAAACTCAGGAATAACAACTTACTCAGCAGAACTGTAGGGCTCCCTGCCAGCTCTTGAGTCATCACAGAGTGTTGGTGCCACATGTTTCTCACAGCAGCTGAATTTTCATCAAACTGCAGTATAGCAGGTAGGAAGCTATCACAGTCAAAGGAAAAAGTCAAGTATGTGCAGAGAGTGATATGGAAATCACACTGGTCTAACTATGACCACCACCGGTCATTAATAGGTCAAACCAGTAGAAGGAGAACTAATCAAAACATGGGAACATGGCATTTCCTGAGATGCCTCATTTTTTGTGTTGGCAAGGCTCAAATTCTGACTATTTTATTCCTAAGCAAGATCACCCAAATCAGAAAAATTAGGCATATGCTAAAGAAAAGTAAATTGTTAAGTGCCACCTATAGAACAGATTTCTCAGACTGCAGCAGATACTGAAGATGTCCTTGCCAGCTTGCATGATTCACAAAGATTAGATTTTTGTATTGATGGTCTTCTAAAAAAGAGACAAAAATGTAACATTCCAAATTAACATGTGACGTTTTTTAAAAAAATGCATACTATAACATTTTAAAAGTTTTTAAATTGTGAGAGGGAGAGACTTATTAAAAAATAAAAAGGATTGCACCTAGAGTTTCAATTTAATAACAGAAGTTCCTGCCCTGTAACTGAAGTGATATATAATTTCCTATGGAGAGACTAGGTCCCTCTCCCAATTACATATTTTCATCCTTACCCATTCCCTGCCACTCGATTGACTTTTAGTGAGTTCATTCAACTCTCCAAATAAGCAGAAAAATACTGAGGTTTTGGGGTGGGGAGGGGGTGTTTGTTATTCTTTGGTTGGTTGGTTGGGGTTTTTTGTGATGGGGGTTTTTTTTGAGGGCTGTCAATTTCTGCTCATTTAGTCAGATTTAGCTGAATCAGCTCATGGTAAGTGTCAGGTGAGTTCCTGAGATAAGGGAAGAAGATGAAGGAAGGAACGTGTTGATTACAAACAAGCAGAAAAAGGAGAAAAATATGACATTGTTCTTTTGGAGGCTGTGAGCTCCTGCTCTGGCTCAGACATAAAGCAAAACTTAATACCAAAAATGAACATCATTAACCTGTGCAGGAAAACATCTGAGGAATTTTTTTTGTTTCTTACAATTTATTGTCAGGGCCAATTCAATCTCGTCTTCCTATGACCCCTTAGAACAACTCATGTAACATTTGATTTGTCCTGAAATATAAAGGTTTTCCGGAATTTTAAATTAAAGTAACAATAAGCCTCACAACTATTATCATGAAGAAGGTCCCTATCCTGAGGAAACTTCTCAAAGCAAATTCTTACCAGCTTCCTGTGGCTTCTGTCCTGTTCAGGAATATAAATTAAATTTACTTCACAGAGATCTGGATCTCATATCAATTATTCACTGCAGAGATTGAAATTTTGGTTAGCAAGAACTAAAATCACTTGGTTTTTTGTTTCCTTCTCTAAAAGCAGGGGTCATATCTTCAATTAATGCCAGTGAAGTTCCTCTTCATAAAGCAATGCAAATTTTTAAGACAGCAATGTGATCATGACACCATCACCTCTGCTCACTCAGGGAACATAAAGAAGGAAGATAAATACAAAAGGCAGAATTGAGGATTAAGGCCCAAAGTTCAGATCTAGGCACTACCTCCAAACTATTGCAAAACTGGTTTTAATAAAATTCAGAGATACTTTAGGCACAAAGCAAGTATTTCCCTTTGGACTCTGTGCTCAGTGCATCTCAGAGCTGCTCTAGAAGTAAAACTTTACATAATGAGTTGTCATGGTTTAACCGCAGCTGGCAACTATGCACCATGGAGCTGCTCACTCACCTCCCCCCCAGTGGGAAATCAAACATCTGACTGATCTGATTCTGATCTAAAATTGAATTTTAAAAGAAGTTAGCTAATTAGGAATCTCTACAGATTGTCATAGTCAAATGAAAAGAGATCTGTATCAGAAATTGTTTTGAAAACGTTAACTTGCACCTAGATCCATAGTTCTGTTATTTTTTTGTATCTGCACTAAACAGAGCCTAGCCGGGAAAAAGCTTGATTTATGATAAAATAGTGGCCATGCCTATATTAGGAATCCAACTGATTTTTCTTTAATTGGGTTTTATAAAATATGAGCACAATGATGAGAAAACATAAGTCAGTCATAGAAGGAAAAAAATAGGACTTTTCTGTGTTATTCTACAGTCCTAGTATTCCAAATTAGTTCAAAATGTTCTCTTTCATCCAGATAGTTCAGGACAAAATTTTGCTCTTTCCTTCCCTCCATTTTTCTGATTCTGGGATCCATCATATCTACATAATATCTCAAGCAGTTAAGGATTTTGCAGTTCAGCCTCTACAAATAACAAATAACTGAAATACTTTACTTTCAAAGACACATAATGAGCTGAAGTTAGAAGCCTGTGGCAAATTTAGTTGGTTTTGGTTAATGAAAATTTATAGCTTTCACTGTGAAACATTTTCTCTACAACTAGACATAAAAGTAACTTTAACTGGAAGCACTCCAGTTCAACAGCAGCACTTTACAATAATTTTTTTTAAAACAGTGGCATTAAATATATATCTACTTACCCAAACAATATTAGCTCTGGTCGTGTCAGGCATGATGCATGCATTTACTAATACAGTGAGAAGTCCCCGTTCCAAACAGCCTGCAGCCTACATAGACAAAATTAAGGAAGATAGTGACCATTCTGTAGAAAGAAAACAAAGGCAAAGTTTGGAATCATAAACAATATAAGTGTCAGGACATAAATAAACTACCCCAGATCCGGGAATAGAACAAAGATCTAAGTTTCCCTGCAGTGTCTCAGCCATAAGGCTTCTCCTTACGAGTATAAATCAGTATTACTTAATAGTAAACTGTAAAGTTTTTTAATCAAGCAGTTTTTCTCTTACATATAAACATAACATTTCCTCCAAAAAGCAAAGCCAACTATTTTTCTGACACCATGAAACTCCTCAATGTCTTTTCAATTTGCAACTCAAATACAACCAATGTAACAGCCTTTAAATCCCATTTACTCATCTTCTTCCACAGCATCTCCAGATTTTCTCCTTTACCTGAAACTGGTGGTGGATTTTTAAGAAAGAACACACCAAGAAGTAACACTGAGGTTTTGGGAGGGAATGCCTGACTGGCAAGAACCATCATAATTGGAACTTTTGGAGATGCACCTGAAATGTCAGCCTGTTGTGAGAGTTCCGAGACAGCAGTGGTTACCCACCAATATAATACAGTGAAAGACATGATCTTTTCCTTCCACGTTTACAGGCTGCATATGGCAACCCTGACACAGTTAAAGACCAAAGCAGGGCCTCAGTATTATGTGACAGTGCCTTGGGTGGCCTCATGCCCTCAACCATTAAAAAGCATTGACTCAGGGGAGATCAATACCAACATATCCTGGCAGTGCTGGAGCTGAGAGCTTATGAATTCTGACAAGATCAAAGCCTGAAGTGATAATTGGCAGAGAATGATGGGATTTTTTATTGCTCTTATTGTACTTAAAAAACAAACTTGTTTGGTTTATGTTTATCAGAAAAACAACAAAACTCTTCAGCTTAGCCCTTATTACTACATTTGGGCTTCACATTTTTTCTTCCTCATTTCTGTCAATAGAGCCATTTTCAGATGAGGGTTTAGGGGGTTTTTTTGCTTTTTAAAAGAGGTCCTGAAAATTTCGCTACAGTTACTAATACTAACACTCTTTCTATTTCTAATGCTAATAGTTACTAATACTAAAACAATTTCCAACAGCAGTCAGGGCAATGTGTAAAATCTGAAATTATTAGACCAAAGAGGAAAAGGAAAGATGGCAATACACTGTATCTTAACAGCGGGATGCCAATTACTACTCTCTGTTAACAAAACACAGTCATCTACCAGAGGTGTCTTTGCCTCCCCACTTGCACAAAGTGGTGATTCAATTAGAGGTCTTTTTCTTTCACACCACTAGAAATTTTAAACAAGTTTCACCTAAAAAGATTAACGATCTCCACTTTATTTCATTGAAGCCATCATTACACTTCTTTTTTGCCACCCAAGTTATTATAAATTATGGCTCTTTCATAATTCTGTGACTTTCATCTTTGTGTGCTTTTTAAGGTTCACCCCTAAGAAAGTCTGCTGTAGAGGAATTCTCTTGATTATGTGAGATAGTTTAAAGAGATCTGTATTACATCAGGTGAGGTGTCAACAGAGATTTGCCATGGTATGCACTTCTAACAATACCACCTGTAGCACACTAAATGCATATGGCATTATTAGACCCTTCTATTTTTTTTTCCTAGCTGAAAAATTTGTCATGGTTCCTTGGTTGCTCGGTTTCTCCATATTTGAGGAAGGAAGTTACATCTGCCTATATGACAATATCATCAGCATTCAAGATTAATGCGTAAGTCAGGAACAGTAAAAACTGAGGAACTAAACAGAAAAAATATGAAAGAATAATAATTTGGAAGTTTCTGGGAAGGTTCTGCTGTTGGGCATATGAGCCTTCAGTCTACACCCACATCTTGTTTTCTGTATATTCTCTATATCTAAAGATGGCTACTTCAGATACAACTCCGAATCACAAAGTGTCTGATCCATTGGTTGCTAGAAGCTTTTAGGATTCACCAAAGCAATGATTCTTCTTTCTATTTCTGATCTTTTTTGCCCCTATGCTGGTATGATGCCAGAAGTCCCTATGATGGAGAAAAGATGGAAAGAAGGATATTTAAGATAAAACATTCCAGTGGTAACTCTGTCATCAGTTTTGCTAATCTGCCATGTGGAGCCTCTGTGAAGAACTCAGGGCAGGCAGAAAACTGGGGGTTGAACTGGACATCGATATAGGAAGTGATTCTCCCAACACAGAGTTTGGAAAATATGAGCTGTTTCAGTGCATTAAATCAGCAGAAAAACTATTCGTTTTTGTTGTATTAATTTTCTGCTACCTCAGTGCACTGAAATGGCTCAGCAAGCGAGGGGCCAAGGGAGCTGGGGAAGGGCTTGGCCAGAGGCAAGAGGTGGCAAGAAGGCAGCAAGCAGTGAGATCACCATGTGGTACTACAGAGCCCCAGCCTGCATTTCCTGCTGCTTTCACCTGCCACGGCCTCATCAGGAGGTCAGATGGGGAGCAGGGCTATGTAAGGAAATGGGAACACACATCTGCCAAAAAAGGAGAACAGCAGCACTCCAGTGGCCCTTTAAACTAGTTTAAACCACTAGAGTGACTACTGCCCTACGTTTTTCAGTTCTGTTTCCAAAGGTGGCATGCTTACATGTGATTAATTCCCTCATTGGATAAGTGAAGATATTTCAAAAGGATTTCTGGTGAGAGATCACTAAGCAATCTCACTGTTAATATCTAACCTGCCCACTCAAGTTTCCATCAAGCTTGGAAAGACCTGATGAGAAACTAGCCTAACCTGTAATATGAGGGGGAACTGATAACAGAGACATGGTGAAGCTGAGCTGCACACGTGCATTAACCAAAAGCTCAGGTTTTCCCTTTGATTCAATAATAAGGTGCTTTTATACATCTGTAAAACACCTAGTTCATTTTTTCCCTTTTTCACCCCATAAAAACTCCTATTGAATGAAAGGGTCTGGGAGTTATCCCTAAGTGTGGAATACCAAATTTAAAGTACAGCTCTGCAAGGAAAAACACTCTGAGGAAGGAAAGGAAAGAAGAAAGAGAAGACATTGTTTCTATTTAAAACAAAGAAGAATCTAGCTAAAGATTTATTGACTTTGCTTTTGGTTTAAGCTCTCTAAATATCTTACTAATAAGTATGCAGTGCCACTCACAGAGAAATCAGAAAATGAGAAAATCAAAGGCAGCAGAAAAGTCAGGAATTGCACTTCTCACACTACTTGTTAACAATCTTTTCCAATTCTTTGTTTCCTGCACCTTAACAGAGGGGATTCAGTCGTAAGACTTCAATTTTTTGTGGAGAAAGCTGAGCCAGTTTGTGCCACATTGTGCCCTCAAGTGCATGAGTACCGTGTCACCAGAACTGCATGCAAGCACCTAAATGTTCTTTAGTTTACGGATAATGGAGTAAATTTTTTATGAACTTCCGGTATTTGCTTTTGAAACATATGACTAAAATTACTACAGTGTTTTTGTATAGCATAAAGGTGTTTTTCTAAACTTGTCTAGGGAGTACATAATGTATTTCATTGGCTGATATAATAACTAACAACATTTTCTTATGCAATTTGCATAATTTCTGTTACACTAATAGAATTATATGAGCCCATTTCTTCAGCTAATTAAGTCACATGTAAGTATTCTCATGTGTGTTAGTTGAAAATTGCATTAGGTAGCAAAAATGTCAGCACATCTCAAAGATATACATTCATATCTTACTAACATTCAGCCTGTAATCACATTTGTAATTCCTTTGACCCTATGCCCCTTAGTCGAGTCAATTTACAGCACTTGTATAAAACCTTCAAAATTGTGCTTGATACAAAACTGTCCGCATGAAATAGTAGGAAGATTTAAAAAAAAAAAAAAAAAGCTAGTAAGAACTAAAAAAAACAGGAAAGGAAGGGAAAAACCCCACAAAAACACACACACAAAAAAAATCCCCAACAAAACCACCAAACAAAACAAACAAAAAACCCCACACCACCACGACAGCAACAAACAACAACAAAAAAACCCCAAACAGATAAGCCATGAAAAATGTACCCAAAACCACACAGGTCATGAAGTCTAGAAATTAAACTATTCAAACAGATGTGCTCTGATTTCTAATTTAGTCGGTAGACTAGACCAAATGATACCATTTATCCAAACCTTCCTACTCATAATATCCTTGGAACATTATGTAACAAATACTAACAGAAAAAAATCTTTTCTAAAACACTAACAAGTTCATAATCCCACATGAAACTCCAGAACTGGTAAATGACCCTGACACATGAACAGGTAGGATTCCATTATTCCATTAGAGAGCATTCCCAGACAGTCATTCAACGGGCACAAATTGAAGCTCCGGTAAAAGAAGCCGAGCAATTCCTTCCTTTCCCCCCAGAGGTCTCTCTTAGCACGGCCTCCGCCACAGAGCCGCTCCAGGGGTCGCTCAGATGAGCATCTCAGCTCGTTTCTTTTCTTTTTCTTGGGAGCCCGCCGGTGTTTTCTCAGGTGGCTGCACAACGCGGTGTTTGCTGGGCGTTAGAGGCTGCTCTGAGAGTAAAGTGGTGCCATAGTGGCACCTACTGGGAAGTTCTGCCTCTGCCTCTTTTTACAGGGCCAACAAATGTTAAAGGACTGAAAGGAAAATTTGTGCGGTTTTTTACCTCTTTCTGATACTCCACATTCTAGTCCTCGATACTCCTGTCAAAAGATTTTTTTTTCCTAAAAACCAGGCAATAGTTCAGAACAGAACAATAAATATAGTGGACTTTTCTTCAGACACTCATTCAACATATATCTGGTGGGTATTTGGTCTTAACTGGCTGATTTCAACGTATACTGAGTGAGTTGCTGCTCTTTCGATTGCATGCCAACATCTCAATGCAAGTTTCTCTTCCATATTTTACTGTCTTTTCCTTTATTTACTACAATGACACACATTTCCAGCTATAAATATTTCCGTGTCCTCTTAGGGACCCTAATGATTTTAGAAAGGAGTTTTAAGCAGATGATTCTGTCACTACCAATGAGTTTTTGCAAGGATGGCACTAGCTGGTGCAGTGGGATCAGGGAGCATAAAGTTGTGGTTTTAAAATTTAAAAAAATTATTTGACTTAATACAGGTGCAATGACACAACTGGAATTTTTGTTTTTCTTTAAATCATTTTTTAATTAGAAGTGATAAGAAAGTATCTTAAGTAATTAGCTGCAGTAGACGTAGAACAGCTACAGCTGTCGTCTCTAATTATTTATTCACTGTTAAAATGGAGGAATTTATTCATGGCTTTGGAAATTGTTGAGGGTTTGGGCTTTTTCTGATGATGTCCTAAAGGAAATGTTACCATTTCCTAATATTGTTTTTCCTCAAGTGGCACTCACTTAGCCCAGTACTCACAGGGAAGAATGTTTTAGTGGTTTGAGGAATGGGGAGGGAGAGAAGAGCACAAGGAACCTCTTACTGCTGCTGCAGTCGCTGGGAGGCGAGGCTGCATGGCTGCACTGTGTCCGTGCACAGCCTCTAGCCTCCTGCTTCCACAAAGTGGTGGCTCGGGACTTGTGGACGCAGCTCCACTCAGCAACCACTGAATTCTTCTCAGCAAATACTGTAATTTGTATTGCTCTGCAAAACTTCTGTAATATGCTGTCAAACACAAAGCACGCCAGGGTTTGAGGGTTTTTATGTTATTCCCAACTACAGCCACACTTGGTATTTATTCCTATCAGCCTTTTAAAGGTCAAAACCTCAACTAGATCATTTGTAATATAATCTGTTTTACTGACTGAAAAAGTTATAGGAATGCAAAGTATAAATAACAGCTAATCACAAAAGTTTACCCTTTAGCATGCAGTGGCATTTTGCTGTTTTTAAATATTTATAGTGTGTGATTAACTCGAAACGTTAAATGGCAAAAAACGTTTCTTAAAACATTGTCCCAAAAAACCAATAAATATGAGATAAAGAGGAATTAACCAAAGAAACTGTCTTGCTAAGAATCATTGAATAAGAATTGAGTTTCTCCTATTCTGAAATTAATTATCTTCCATTCTGCTAACCAGATTTTGTATTAAATGTACAATTTCCTGATTAAAATAGGAATTCTTTCAGAATAATCTTTTTCTATACTTTGAATTCATTATTTTTTCAGTATTTCTAAAGTGAATTTTTATCCTGTCACATAAGAAGACAGAGAAGAGGGAGGGACAGTAAAACTAAACAAGGCTGTGCAAGGTCTTCATGAAAAAAGAACTACACTTTTCTATCTCAGCTTCATAACAGTATTTTTTCTTTAGAAGCACCTTGATTTCTAGGGTTAGGAAAAGCAAAATGTAGTAAGTGGGTCACTTATTCCCCTGACTAACTTTTTGATGAGCCCTAACTATTTTAAGTATTTTTGTGATTACACAGAACTGACATTTATGGCAGACCTAAACTAGCCACAAAACGGGCTTTCAAAAGAAAACATTGTTCATCTTCACATGAGCAGCAAGAGCTGGACCACTGGTCTGCAAAAAGAAAACAGTGGTGAATTATCATCATCCGTAGAAGACAAAAATAAGCCCAATCTCGAAGCTGAAAGTAAGTAGTCTTATTCATGCATAGTGCCCGTCCTTGATAAATCAGTGAACCAAAACCAAAGTTACATCACTTATGGGTTTGAGTTTTTTAATTTTTTATTTAATGTGCTTAAAGCTGTATTCCGTGTTAATTTCACCCTCCTTGGCTGCCCCAAATTACTCCTTAGGAAATTGTACTCTATAAAAAAAACAAATCTCTTTAACTTAGGGCTTCCTTACAATGTCACAAGACCTCTTGCTTGCTTTAAAATAAAAAGTGTGAGGACAGAGGGCATTTAAAGCAATCAGTGGATGATTAAGTAATTTTGACCAAATAGTAGTAAGTGAAGCACAATTAAATCATATGTAGCAAAAGTTTTAGCACATTTATTATGCACAGTATAAACTTCCCTCATCAGACACTTGAAATAAAATGATGAAATGTTTCTTTAATAGTAACATAAGAAAATATGATCACAGATTATGTGACAGCTTCACTTCATATTTTTAAAATTGTGAGGCTGTAAAGCTCATTGCAAGGCTGTAAAGAGGAGTCTGAGGAGCAACGTAATGAGGTAAAGAGGAGCCTTGGCTAACTCTCATTTTCTCAGTCACGAAACTTTTATGCTCTATTCTTTAGATGCATCAGGGGAAAATCCATTATTTTAATGCTTAGAATTCTGCTTCTAGCCAAGACTACCTTCTCCCTTCTGACTCTAATATTTTGTTGTTAATGAAAGGCAGAAAATCACTACCAAGTCTTACTCCTGTCAAGAGGTATATTCACATATTCAACAGCAAGATAACAACCAACAGAGCTGAGCTGTTTCCTTACGAACAGCCGAGTACTGCTGGAGTCCACAAGATGGAGCAGAACTTCTCTCTAGCAGCCTTCAGCAAAAGTAGGCTTCAGCTTACAGCCTATACTTAGCTCATCTGAATCATGGGTGAATAAGAGGCTGCTGATCTCTGAACTCTCAACAAAAATATAAGAGCTTCCGTGTGCTTTGTGTAACACAAGTTGTTAAATTCTCAGTGTCTAAGAAGCCAAGAAGACAGAATCAATCACAAAATAGCTTATATTAGGAAAAAAAAATAAGATGTAGACCTGAAGATTTATATTGCTGCAAGACTAAGGAAATTGACTTTCAACTCTCCTATTCTCTCCTCCTTCTCCTATTTCTTAACCAAAAAAAAAAAAAAAAAAAAAAAAAAAAAGAAACACAAAAACCCAGCAAAACAACCACCCACAAAACCCAAAAGACTTTCCTCTATATAGCACAAAAAACTCATACGCAGCATCTACTACCTCGTGACTAAACGAGTGACATATCTCAAGCACATGCAGTTGCTGGATGGAAAAACAGTTAACAAGCCATACATCAGTAGGCTACATCAATATTTGAGGCACATAGCAAGACCAAATTTTCATACTGGGGTAATTTCAGTTCCCCTTCATGATAGGTCTTTCTCCCAAACACAGCCCATATGTGTTAATGAAGTGTCTTCACTGAGTAGTTGTGTTTCCATGTCAGTGACGAGGACGAGCCCCTTTCACAGCAGTGCACCTGTCATACCAATCCTCCACTTTAAGTTACAATGACTTGAATCATAGGCAGAGTAATAGAGATCTTGTAAAGCTGTCACAGCTTAACTGGGTAAATCTGAGAAGTCAAAACACATAAATTTTTTTATTGAAAATTATGTCTGAGGATACAGACAGCTGTAAAAACCTGTACTTTTTGTTACTTTCCTAACTTGCTCAAAGGTAAACTCTTTCTTCATCTTTCACGCCCTTTAACTCTGAACACCAAGCGAAGTGCTCAGTCCCGGCCGGGCCTGTCTTGCAGCCCTGCCTCTATGTGCAGGTGCTTCACGCTGCCGCCGGGACGTGCCCTGGTTCCCGGGACCTGCCCGGGCTTCGGGACCTGCCCGGGCTTCGGGACCTGCGCTCGTTCCCGGTTCCTGCCCGGGCTCCGGTTCCTGCCCCCGTTCCCGGTGCCCTCCCGGGTCCCACCCCTCACCCGGGGCGGGGGCNGGAAAGGAGGAAGACTTTGAGATTATTGACAAAAAACAGCTCCCTGACGCGGCCGAGCTGAGGAACGAGGAGAAGGCGAAACCGGAGGATGCGAGGTGGTCTGCTCCGATCTTGTCGCTGGCCAAGAAAGCCTCGGAAAACTTGGCGCTGAGCTATGGCAGCGCCCTGAGGTCCGCATCCCTGGTGGGGTTGGTGTCCAAGCCCGGCAGCAGTGACGGCCCGGCAAAGACAAGTACGGCTCCGCTTCTTTAGTAAACTCGCTTTTGTGGTGCGCAAATGAGTTCGCTCCCGTAAGTGCTGCTGGGTCGTGTCAGTGGTGCATGGGTGTTACTTTGAATTTCTTTTTTTAAGATGCTGCAGTTTTGTATTGAAGTAAAATTAAACAAGCGACACAGATGTAGAACTTCAGAAATGCATTATAACCAGAAGAAACCTAAACTCTTATACTTGGAGAAATTTACTTTTGATTTATTTACTGCCTTTTCTCCTTAAAGCTCCTCTCACCAGCAGCCTGGCTGAACTGAGGCATCTTTCAAAATTCCATATCCTCCCTCGTGTGCTGCTGGTTCCAGAAAGGAAATCGCTGTAACTTTCCTGTCAGAGGCTAGACAAGCAAACTAAGAATTGTTATAAGTGACTTTTTAACTACACTAAAAATGCCTTCAGTTTAACCACAGCTGGCATTTGTGGATCTAGCAGCCCTACAGATTTGTGGAACAGGTCTCTTAGAACTGAATTAAAAGGGCTTTAGTTGAATCATATAGAAAATAAATCTCAGTAATATTCATAACATGGAAAAAACCCCAAAATCATTCAAATGCAGCAGAAATTGGGCCTGGAGCCTTGTACTCCAGAGTCTCAGACTGGAGCTTAATTGTTCTGGAGCACTGGAGCTCAGCTTTGCTCTGTTTGGTGCTGACCTTTTTGTTTTTAATGGTACTGTGTATTCAAAGGGAAGTTCCATGGGGCTAAGTTGGGACAGCGTGGGGAAATGTTACTGCTGATGGACTTCTTCATTTTTTGTGAAAATTCCTCAGTGTTGCATAGTCACAGTTGAAGATTAATTGTCCTGAAAAAAAATAGATTCTTTTCTTTTCCTGCTTCTCAAAGTCTCACACCAAATTTCTCACAGGTTTGTTTCCTGAGTGCCCATCTTGCACACCTGGGATCTAACCTGACTAAGTGCAGAATATCCCATTTTCTCTGTTTGCATTTGGAATAATGCTGTGAATAGATGTAATTCAAAACAACATACAGCATTTGGCAGGGAATAAAATATTCCCTTACCTGAAATGAAGCTCCCACACTTAACTTTTACCATAATCTTTCAGCTTCTTCCTTGTAAAGTAAGGGGACACACCACTACCTTCCCCCATTGTGCAAAGAATTCAGATAATGTGTTGATGAGTTTTATGGAAAATTCTGTACGAAAAATCTGTTAATAACTTTATATGAAATGCAAACAGGCACTAAGGCACCTGTTCTACCTGTTCAATATTGTTTACCTTTGACCAAGCACTATAAATTTAATTTAAAGCAGGTATTTTTAAGAAATAAGCCAAGGCCTGCAAGGCTGTGTGTGGAAAACTTGGAGCTTGTTCCCTGCTGTCATCTTTTTCCAGATTTTATAACCTCTACCTGCTACTTCAGATCTGTTGATCACATGTTCTAAACACATAAACCCCATCCTAAAACCAGTGTCTGCCACTGAGGAAGTTGTGTCCTGCCTTGCAGAGAGGCCAGAAGCTTCAAATCTAAAGAAAAGAAATCAAGAAAGACTTGCAGTCCCAAAGACCAAGGGATGGAGAACTGTGAGCTTTCCTTTGTGCTTCAGTGTTTTCTGACTTCAAAGTGTGCTGAATAATTACAGTAAACAAGGCATGTGGCTTCAAAAAGATGTTGAAACAAATCTCTTGGGTTGAATAAGATACAAAACTGTGTGACTGCATTCTTAAAGATTGCAGCATCGTGTCTGTGATCTTTTGCACTGAGGTAACCTGGTTCCTAATCTTTAATGCTTGGCTTTGGTAGTGTGTCTAATACCTGTTTATTTTGCATGTACCAACCTGCACAGTTTTGCAAAAGATGTACTTGACTGTGTAAATTTGCAACAGTCTAAAAAATATTGTTCATGTAATTATTTAACTTAATGCAAACCCATATTAAGACACTTCTTAGTTTAAAACTATGTTCATAAAGAGCATTTTATTAATGGTATTTTACTTTTTTAAGTCTTGTGGGTAATACTTGTATCTTGAGCAAGGCATAGAGGCAGAGTATTCCTGATAAGTAAAAATTCAAATTCAAAAAAACCATCAAAATGGTTAGCATTGCTTTGAAACACCCCAAAACACTCACTGATTTTCTGTTTGTGCAGCTTTTTTTCCTGTTCCTAATGTGTAACCTGACAATATTGAGATCAAAATTCTAAATATTATGGTGCTTTTAATCATGAGCCTCATGTCAACACATTATATACAGTTTTGAGGCATCCATTTGCTATAGACAATATACAGTATACTCCTTCTATGTATATGTATAAATATAGTATACCGTGTATTGATTATATACTATACTATTGTATATAGTATATATACAATGAACTATACAGAGATGACAGCGTTTTGTGTGTGTTGTAGTTATTAAGGTCAGTTAGATTAGAATGACTCTGTTTTCCCTCTTCTGACACAAGGAGGAGTTTTGCTCATTTTTAACCCTGAATTAACATTGTGTGCACAAAAAGGAAGGTAAGATGAATGCCAAAGAGACTTTTGCACGATCTTAAAAACAGTGTTAACCATCTTGAGTGTGATTGACACAGGGCTGGGGCTTCTGCCACTGCTGTTTCTGCAAAGTGTGGCCATGTGTGACCCACAGGTGACAGCAAGACTGTCCTACTGAAACAGCACTGGCTTAAAATGTGATTTTGGTGGCCGCTGGGCTGTGGTTGGCAGCTCCTGTCAGAGCCTGTAGGTGCCTTAAAGTGCGAGGGGGCTAGTCCCAGTCCTGGTCCCACTCCCCCTGTTGTCCCAAACCAGGTTCTTTCACTTGGTCTGCAAGAGGCCAATCCGTGCACAGAGTGGAGAGATTTGATTTATTTACAGTTTTTACAGAAAAGGGCGCTGGGTGGCAAATCCACAAAGCCAGCACGACTACCAAAACTTTTCACTGTTCTAGCAAACAAAGGTATTAGTGTTCATTGGCTACAAATTCCCTAGTTCTCTTATTAATTACTATTCTATCTTCTATCGGCCAATGATATCCTCATTTCTCATGCTTATTAGTCGGCATGCTCAGTCTACCTGTTCTTTTTGGGTCAGTGGGTTTCTTGGGGTTGGTGGTCACAATCTGCCCCTGCCGGAATTACTTTCTACGCAGTTGGAGCTGATTGAGCACAGTTGCTGAGATGGCTTTATGAGTTTCTTCCTTATCTTGGGGGTTCTGCCAAATGTCATAAAATCAAAGAATATGCTGGGTTGGAAGGGACCCACCAGGATCATTGAGTCCAACTCCTAGCCCTTTACAGGAACATCTCCAAGAGTCATACCATCTGTCTGAAAGTGTTGTACAAATGCTCCGTGAGCTCTCTCAGGCTTGGTGCTGTGACCACTTCCATGAGGAGCCCATTCCAGTGTCCCACCACCCTCTGGGTGAAGAACCTTTTCCGGATCGCAACCTAAACCTCCCCTGACTCAGCTTCAGGCCGTCCTTGCGGCGCATAAATTCTGCATCCTTTGAGTCCACTATCAGTGCTACATCCTTTTGTTAACCTCCTCTAGGTCTGAGGTCACTGAAGCATGTCCAGCCCTAAACCTTAACAAGGCAATTCTACCGATAAGTGATCCTCCCTTGTAACACCTGGGCGTCACAGCTTGCTCGTTAGCTGATGTTTCACGGGTTAAATCACCCTTCTTGTTGCTTAGGCTTGAAATTGTACCAAGATCGAAGAACATCCTTTCTTAAGTAAATCTGTCCATACTGCACGTTTNTAGGGACCCCGGGGGCGGGGGCCGTGTCCCGCCGGGGGCTGGGCGCGGCACTGAGGGGGGGATATACCCAGCTCGCCCCCGCCGCGGGATGGAGGCCCAGAGAGGGCACCGCGGCGACGGGTCTCGAGAAGCTGCGCAGCGTCTCCGTGCAGATTCTCCCCAGGTACTCGGCACTGGGGAGGCTGCACCTCGAGTTCTGTGACCAGTTTGGGACCCTTCAATGCAGGAACGACATTGAGGGGATGGAGCGGGCCCAAAGAAGGGCAACAGAGCTGGGGAAGGTCCTGGAGCGCAAGTCCTATAAGGAGCGGCTTAGGGAGCTGGGGATGTTTAGTCTGGAGAAAAGGAGGCTCAGGGGTGACCTTGTCACTCTCTACAAGTCCCTTACAGGGGGCTGTAGCCAGGTAGGGGTCGGTCTCCCAGGTAACCAGTGATAAGAAGAGAGGATATAATCTTAAACTGCAGCTGGGGAGGTTTAGGTTGGACATTAGAAGTATTTCTTCACAGAAAGGGTTATTATACATTGGAATAGGCCCAGGGAAGTGGTAGAGTCACTGTCCCTGGAGCTGTTTAAAGAAAAACTGATCTGGTATTCAGTGCCCTGGCCTAGTTTGATCATACATTGGACTCGATGATCTCAGAGGTGTTTTCCAACCTAACTGATTCTGTGATTTTAAAGCAGCTTTCCTTTCCCCACCCTTGTGCCCCCAGATACGCGGTGTCACACCATGGAGGAGCGTGCCAACCTCATGAACATGATGAAGCTCAGCATCAAAATCCTCATCCAGTCAGCCCTGAGCCTGGGCCGGACCCTGGACTCCGACTTCCCGCCACTGCAGCAGTTTTTCGTGGTGCTGGAGCACTGTCTCAAGCACGGGCTCAAAGGTGGGCACTGGCTGCCAGGCTGAGGAGAGGCAGGTCAAGAAGTCTCTGTCATGTCCTGCTGTGGCTCCAGCTTGACTTCTGAATGACATTATTAATTCTATAAACATACAGCGCTAATCAGTGTTACAGATACAACTATGTGGTTACCCTTGTACACCCTGTATTTTGTGCCTCCTAAACTGTCAGAGCATTTTTAATGCCCCCTTTCCACAGACATGTTATAAGCTGGTAAGACAAGGTAACAAAGTAAAAATTGTCTAGAATTCTGGAATTGGAAGCCTGTCATTTTTCCTCACAAATCTCTCTGTGTGCTCCCTTTAGTGAAGAAGACTTTTATTGGACAGAATAAATCGTTTTTTGGTCCTTTGGAGCTAGTGGAAAAGCTCTGTCCCGAAGCATCAGATATAGCAACTAGTGTTAAAAATCTGCCAGAGTTGAAGTAAGTTAATTGTCGGGAATGATGCATTTTGTTCATACTGCTGGGAAAAGGAATCCTTCGTGTAGTCTCTTGGCTTCCTTAACGAGCTCTTGTTACCAAAGAAAAAAATGGGGCATGTAGGAGGCATTGACTTCTCCAAGAGATAAGGAGGATATCTCAAAATATTCAGAGTTTCTGACTCAAACAATGCTGTCAGATTAAAAACAGTATTTGGAAACTTGTATAACCTTTTGAAAAATAACTAAATTCATCAAAGGTTTTTTTTTCCTCTTCTTTCCCCCACTTCCATGATTTTATGTCTATTCGTGCTGGTAGTATTTGGTTTGAGTAATTCAGGATGGTTGAAATAGACTTGATTTTAATGCTAGAATGTATCAATGGTTGGGTTATGGTGGTAGTAGACAATATATATGGTTTTTTAAATTAGGAGACTTTACAATATACTTGCCCTGAAGAATCTAATATAGTTAAATGCTCTTGTGTTCTGGAGACAACAGTTCATTTCCCCGGAGGTGTGGTGGTGTTGTTGTTGTTGTTTTTTAGTAAATAATGTCCTGCCCCTCAATTTGTAAAGTGAGGATTTTGAATTGCACAAATCTAGTTAATAAAACACCTTGGTTTTACCAAAACATGCAACTTTTCATTTCAGGACTGCTGTGGGCAGAGGGAGGGCTTGGCTGTATCTAGCACTAATGCAGAAGAAACTGGCAGATTATCTCAAAGTACTCCTGGACCATAAGCATCTGCTAAGGTAAGAGCACAGACATGTATTCCTGAATTCCATTGGATTCCTGAATCCCTGACACCTCCTGTGGCTCCAGGGAGAGTCGTTAATTGACCAGTTTAAGTTTGTTCTTGCAGCCTGCAGAGGAGCAAGTGGTTAATTATTTTTGTAGTGAATCTACAAAGGAACTTGCAGAGTATTTTCTGAGAGCATTCTAAATCTTTTGCTTTATGCAATAAATTAGTGAGAGCTCAGCTGAGTTTTGTAAAGGCTGCATTATTGTTGATATGATTTCAGCAATGGAAGTGCCATTATAGTTTTTTGATGTGCAGGGATGCCTTATACTGTTTCTTCCAGTGAATTTTATGAACCTGATGCATTGATGATGGAGGAGGAAGGAGCTGTTATTGTGGGTCTGCTGGTTGGACTGAATGTTATTGATGCAAACCTCTGCTTGAAAGGAGAAGACTTGGATTCCCAGGTGAAGATTAAAGCTTAAATAGGATCAGTTGGTATAAGATTCTAGTGGAATTAAGTACATCTATAAATACTTTATTGAGATGGATCCAGATTTCTTTCCAGCATGGCCTGTGTTGGAGCTTGTTGTGTTTCCCTCAGTGAATCAAAAGAAAGTACATAAGTAGCAGTTTATGGAAATACTGTCAAAACTAGTAACTGCCATGAAACTGGTTATTTTGATGCTTTTATGACAAATACTAGCTTGCATATTTGCATCAGCTGGGAAGAATATAGGTATCATTTGTCTCCCTAAATCTAAACTTCAGATTGTTATCATTTTCCAAATATATAATAATGCCTGCTTCTTTGTATAATTGTGCTGAAGGTGTGATAATATCTTAAATATATTTTTCAGGTTGGAGTGATTGATTTTTCTTTGTACCTTAAGGAAACACAGGACAGTGATGGCAAACAGTATGTATGGTGAATTAATAATTATAAATCATTACAGGTTTTGTAGAACAAATCCGTCAGACAGTCTGTGGGAGGATGGGGGTGCTGGAGATCTCAAACTATTAATCATCTGAAAAGGAGAACCCAAACCAGATTTTGTTACCTAAACAATTCAGACACTGAATTTGTGGTAGTTTTAACAACATTTTGGAGAGTTTGAGTCTTGAGCTGGGACCAAATTAAAAGTACACAAAATGTTAGATTGTGGTTTTATTTGGTTTTAGAAGAGATGATTTGTCAAGTCAGCCATTGCTAACTCACTGCTTTGTTTCTACACACGGTTTCAGAAACTCAACCAATTAGCTGGCTTTGAGGGAGAGATCAGTTATGGAGAAAAAAATGTAATTTTAAGTGAAATATTAGATTTGAGACTGCAGTTAGCAGCACTGGATCAGGTCTTCTAAGGTCTCCTAAGACCTGTAGCAAATGAAGGGATCTTCATATTTTATGTGCTTCCGTCACTTCAGAGCACTTCACTGTGGAGCTGCTGAGAAGCAGCCAAGGAGCTGCTTCACCTCCCTGGTGCTTCTCATCCAGCTCAGACACAAGTGTTTTTATAAGGAGA
This sequence comes from Dryoscopus gambensis, assembly GCA_013389985.1. NCBI lineage: Eukaryota > Metazoa > Chordata > Aves > Passeriformes > Malaconotidae > Dryoscopus > Dryoscopus gambensis. The sequence goes on from WEIT01039841.1 coordinate 27,521, forward strand.
GGATATAAGATTTTAGCTCTGTTTGCAGGTCTGTGCTGAAAGCCCTAGTACAAAATAGCACTTTAGAATAAGGAGTTTCTTCTCGATCAATAAATTCTCACTTTTATAACTAGAGATGGAGGGATTACAGCTGTCCTTGACCAGAAGCATTATGTGGAAGAACTGAACCGACATCTAAGGTGGGATTTTCATCTGTTCTCGTATACAAACAGTTGTCCTGTCTGGTTTTTCCAGCATGACTTTGAATGTCTCTGCTGTCAGTCTTGTAGATTTTGGTTTGATATTTTCTGATTATTTCCCAAAAATCTTAGTTTCATTTTGTCTTACTCTTCTGCGGGCACATGCAATGCAGAAAGCAAGTGTGTGTAATAGTTTACTTTTTTGAGACTGAATAACAGAACATTTTGGAGCTATTTTTTTCAAGAGAAACTATTACAAATGCATCTGGAAATTCATTCCTTGGAGGAAGAGTCTCTACTCTTCCCCCATAAGTTGCTTAGTGGGAGGAGCAGGTCTCTCTCACCCTCTTGAGCAGGAGAGGTGTTAAGACTGTGAAAGCTAAGACAGAACAGGGCTTCCAGCAGAAGGACATGGTCCTCTCAGTGCTGAAGAGGGACAGTTGTCCTTCCTCAGGGTTTTTTCCCAGCTCACCATACATTTCATTGTTAACAAATGCATGACTGTAAAAATACTGTTGGAGGATAGGAGTAAAACATTGACACTTCATTTATTGTTTTTATGCATCTCTCTTCCTTGCTGCAGTTGCACAGTTGCAGATCTCCAGAACAAAATAGACTGTTTAGAAAAGACCAATTCAAAACTCCAGGAAGAGGTTTGTATCTGGTCTGTTAAATATTTCTCACAGCTCTTTTCCATCAGAGACAAAACTCTGTAAGATTGTATCTTACCCTAAAATATTTGAGTAGAAACTGGTGAGATGTGGGGACTGGACAGACTGGCATGGGTTGGCATGGGTTGGTGTGACTCCTAGTTCATATCACAGATCCAGGGTGGATATAAGCCTTTTATGGAACGGTGCATTTCTTTGCTCAGTTAATATTTAAAAATAATTTATGAGGGTGTGAAGCAGATGTTGGTGAACAAATATTGGTGGGCACATTAATTTTGGCTGACAGTGGGTGCAGCTGCAGAAGGGTCAGGTAGGTCCTGGGGAGAACAAAAAGGGAAGTGAGCAGTGAGCTGCTGCAGAGACTGAGCTACTGACTTCAGAATTGCTCCAGATGCTGCATGATTGCTCAGTGATTAAATATAGATCTGTTCTCTTCATACAGCTTGCAGCAGCTACCGACCGAATTGGATCCCTTCAGGAAGAGCAGCAGCAGCTAAAACAGCAGAATGAATTAATTCGTGAGCGGAGTGAAAAAAGTGTAGAGGTGGGACACCTATTTAGAGATGATGAGGATCCTTAAAATAAGTGATCTCTTTTGATCAGCTGTAGTGAGTTCTCCCGAACCCACTGTGAACTGGAATGCTCAGCACACTTGAGCACGTTGCTATGCAGGTCACTGGGTTTGGGTGTTGTATGCTCAGGCATTAGATTTTACTGTTCTTAATACACACCCAAAAATACACTTGCAGAAAGAAGAACAAATTCAAAGTATTAGAAGTATTAAAGTAAAAAGTATAAAATACTGAAGTATTTTTATCATTACTGCATCTTTGAAATTTCAGCTTATTAAGGATTGCCAGGTCGTTGATCGTAGAACAGTAGGATTTTACTTGAAATAGCACATTGAAATACTGTGTTACACTCAAGAATTAAAGGGATACTTTAAATACTTTGTGATCTTATGTAGCTGATGTTTCTTGTAGGTAACAAAAGAGGATACAAAAGTAGAATTGGATACTTACAAGCAGTCACGACAAGGTCTTGATGAAATGTACAGTGATGTTTGGAAGCAGCTGAAAGAAGAAAAAAAAATCAGGCTGGTAAGGAAACTTAATTATAGAAACTGAAGTGAAAGACGCAGGATTCAGCCTACTGTAACATTACAAATACAAGATGACAGCTGTGCACCTTTTGCAGCTGTTTGGAATTCATTGAGCAATTGCAAGCAAGGTGCTGGGCATTGGTCATTAACAGCATCTGTAAAGAACTGGGAATTGGGGCTTTTGGAATATTGGAAATAAAAGGTCTCTTTTTAAGAAACCACTGGCATTATAACGGCAGAGACAGTTTGTATATGGGGTTATCTGGGTTTTATCCCTGACATATGGCTACATAGCAGTAACTAGGAAATCTCTTTGTAAGGAACTAGAGAAAGAGTTGGAGCTACAAATTGGAATGAAAACAGAAATGGAAATTGCCATGAAACTTCTGGAAAAAGATACTCATGAAAAACAAGACACTTTAGTTGCACTTCGCCAACAGTTAGAAGAAGTGAAGGCCATTAACTTGCAGATGTTTCACAAATCTCAGGTGTGTACAGGGGGCTGGGGATGATTTTTGTGGGGTTTCTCTTTGGGTGGGTTGTGGTTTTATGTCATTTTTTTTCAACTGGACGAAACTGTATGATGGGCATTTCTACAAGGACCTAGAGTAGTGGAGTAGTAGTAGTAATGGAGTAGCAGTGCTCACACAAAATATACAGAGCTTGTTTCCATTAATGAAATAAAACTTTACTAGCCTCTCCATGCATGAAGTAAGAGTTCAGCAAGCCTTCCTCTCCCACACCTGGTGCCAGAAATCCAGAGGGGATTTCTCTTAATTTTTATGGCCTATTTCCTGACGCCTATTCAGACTTCACCCAGGTCTTAGCCTCGCTCCCAGACACTTGCAAGACAACAGTCAGTGAAACCCCAGTGCTGAGGTGTGCCTTTACTTTTGAAAGCAGTATTTATTTGGGTTGTTTTTTTTGCTTTGTGGTTCCATGCCCACTGAGTGCATTCAAATTGTTACATTCAAATCATCATTGGTATTCTTATCCTGTCAATGTAATCTGATTTTATTTCTTCAAACATTTTCTGAAGAGAACATTTTTGGCTTGTAGCTGATCTCATCAAGGTCAGATGGTCAAAAGGTCAAAAACTTAGTTAACTTAGGTGGTTTGGGTTTTTTCTGAGGCTGTAACAAAACAATTGGAGCAATGTCTGCTCTGGCATTATCAGCATTTTGTTTGCACATTCCAGTCAGACCCAGGCATGGCCTTTAGCAAGCTGAACATTCTTTGTCTGGTGGCAGACTTTAAACACTGTTCACTATTTCCTACAGAATGCAGAGTGTTCGTTACAACAGAAAACAGAAGCAATATCCTCTTTTGAAGGAAAAACAAATGAGATGATGGCCTCTATGAAACAAATGGAAGAGAGGTAATAATTGCAAGATCAGAAAGTCAACACTGAAGTCAGTAGAAAGTTTCCAGTATAAACTTTTACAGGATGACCTCCCATATGCCCCATAGCCATTTGGGCCTGTGTGCCAGCATGAGCTTTTTTTACTTTCTCCTCTCCGTCCCTCTGTGCTTGTTGTCCTCTCTTCCCAAGCAAACATGCCCACAACTGACCCGCTGGAAAACCATAGCTCTTTCCATAAGCAGGCTGTTGAAAAACATGTTCACTTCACTGGAAGAACAGGTGTGACCTTGGGTTCGGGTTTCTTTCAGAAACAATTGCTTTCGAAAGCCTTTTTTTTTTCTCCACTAGCATTTTCAGTTCAAGCTTTTATAAAGATCTCTGTGGTAACTCTAAAAGAAGAGGGTGAGAGGGTGCAGGCAAGGAGTGAATTAGAATTAGAAATGTCCGTGTTCCTTCCTATGTAGGCTGCAGCAGGCGGAGAAGGCCAGGCAGGCAGCGGAGGAGCGGTGCAATAAGATGAAGCAGGAGCTGGCTGGGAGGCTCGACTCGTGTCGGCAGCAGATGGCCCAGCTGGACAGCAAATGGTATTTAATCTGAACAGGCTTTTTCCTTCCCTTTGCCATTTCTTTAAGAATTGTTTTCTATTCCTTTTATGCTCAGGTCTAAGGAGGGGTAGGTTTGAAATTCTGTTGGTTTCAGCATTGACAGATGTATGCAGGACCCAGGGAAGCACAGCACTTCTGTACCGTGCACAGTTAGCATCAGAATTTTGACATGCTTTTTCCAGAACATCCAATTTAGAGGACAGAGTGGCAGCAAAAATCTGCCCATTGCAACTAGCAATGGAACTTTCAATTGCTTTTTTAATAAATCAGGAGATAATCATGGAGATCAGGAGATATGGTCATGCTTGTAGGCTGAGCATAGAACTGACTGTCATCCAAAGGGATTGGGATTTTTGAAGGGACTTGTGGGTGTGTTCTTAGGGAATGTTAATCCTCTCAAGATTTCTAATACCAATAGAAAAAGCTTCTTTCACTGTTCAGACTTCAAGGTAGGGTGTCCCTTTTAAACACAGCAGTTTAAAAACAGGTACTGAAGTATTTACTCATGGGGATTGGTTTCTTTGGGGGTCTTTTGGCTGGTTGTTTTTCTTCTAGCCCTTCCTTGCTGTTTGTTTTCTGTGACTTGAAAATGTTAACATATGTTAAAATGTTAACAGTGTTAACATTTTTGACGTCTGCTGCCTGTTCTTTCCTTTCCCAGAACACCACTCTAGTTTTGCCCTCTTTTGGACAAGATTTCTACTTCTCACACTCTTGCTATCCTTAAGTGCTATAGGATATTCTTCTGCTATAGGTTTTTTTAGAATGAATTATTTTTAAATAGCTCAACTCTGGAAAAGGAGTTAAAATCCGAAAAGGAACAGAGACAAACTTTGCAAAAAGAACTGCACCAAGAGAAAGATGCAACCACTCTGCTTAAAACAGAATTGCAACAGATGGAAGGACTGAAAAAGGTATGCACAGTTTCAAGCATTCAGAACAACTGAATGTGGGGTTTTTTAAGCATGAACATTCTTGTTAACCTGAAGAGGATTTGCTGCCAATGCATGGAGCAGTTTCTGAGGACACAATTGTACACCTGTATCTGTGTGCTCCTGCGTTGGCACAGGATTGCCATGTTCTAGCTATGTTCAAGGAGGTTCAAAGGCTGAAAATCTTCCTCTTTTTGATAAATATGGTTAAATGATTCTGTTGTTTGTGCAGAACCTGTGGGTAGTTACCCCATGTAATTTTTAAAACCAAGCCTTATAAATAGGGGGATTTGCAAAGGAGCTGATTCTTGTGAAGTGCTTGGGTAGTTTGGGTAGACTTGATTGAGGTTATAGGTCAAACAGTGCACAAAAAACTTGATTTTGTGCTTGACTTTTTAGGAACTGAGGAAACTGCAAGATGAGAAGCAGCAGCTGAAGAAGGTCCATGAGGAGCAGGAGCAAGCTCTTCAAGAAATGGGACTTCATCTCAGCCAGTAAGTTCTAGGCAACGGAACTGTGATATAAGCTGGAGTATCAGACTAATTCCAAGAATTTTAAACCCCATCCACTTATAAAAATCAATTGATGTGTGACTTTTAGGAGGCAATTACTATGTATGAGAAACTAAAGAGCCATGAAATGAAAGTGAGGGAGGATCTTGTCAGAGTGACCTGGCTGAGAGGAAACATTAAAGGAAATGTTTAGTTCTTATAGTGGAACTGTGCTTTTCCTACATTCTTCTGTTTATACTGAAAAGGGGGAAAACCCTGAGCTGACAAAGTTTCCCAGTGACAGTGAGTGGTTCAGAGGGGTAACAGGGAGCTGACTGAAGAATTGGGGTTTGGGTTCAGTGGCTGGACAGTGGAATGGCAGGGAAGACCAAACACAACTAAATTAAAAGTCATGCAGGGCACAATTATTTTTTCCAGATCGAAGCTGAAGATGGAAGACATTAAAGAAGTAAACAAAGCACTAAAGGTACTCTACATCTTCTGAATATTTTGACTAAGCATACAAATTTCATTTAACACCTTCACACTTCACTCTGGTTATTCTGCTTTAAAAGGTAGCTTTTGAAAAATACCAACAATGCTGGTAAAATGCCTTAAAGTTTATTTGTATCTCCAGTCTGGGTTTCATTCCAATCTTCCAGGGTCATACGTGGCTAAAGGATGATGAGGCAACACACTGCAAGCAATGTAAAAAGGAATTCTCCATCTCGAGAAGGAAGGTAGTGTTGTTCAGTGGATTATTTTTAAATAGTCCATGAAAAACAAAAGTGGGGCTGTTGCATTCTTTGCTAGGGAAGACTGAACCTGTTCAATTCCGAATCTTGTTCACATGATAAATACATGGGGAATAATTTGGCATTTACCACCCAAGAAATAATACTGCCCCCTGCTTGGGTGCTCTCGTTGGCGGGGGAGCTGCTGTGGCTGTGTTCAGGCTCCCTTCCCGGTTGAGCAGGCGCTGCTCAGTGCCCGGCGCTGCCCACTGACCCGGCAGCCGCGGGGAGCCGGACCGGCCGGGCAGCCTTGGCGCGGNGGCTGCGCAGGGATCGCGCCCTCTGCTCGGCCCTGCGCAGGAGGAAGTGCTGCTGGGAAGGACTCAGTGGACTCGGACACAGTTCCCAAGGCCTGACTTCTCTCTTCCTGATGCTGTTTTTAGGCAGCTGTGCTCATTCTGACTCTGTTTTTGTAGCACCACTGCAGAAACTGCGGGGACATCTTCTGCAACACTTGTTCCAGTAACGAACTCGCACTGCCATCGTACCCGAAACCCGTCCGTGTCTGTGACAGTTGTCACACGTTACTGCTCCAGCAGTGCTCCTCTAACTCCTCCTAAGGCTCTCCCACCCTTGACAGAGCCACTTTAACATTGGAAAGTAGCCATTATTTTTTTAATTCTGAATTGCAGCTGTCTTCTGCGCAGCAGACTGGACTGGCTGGTCTGATAATTTCCACTGTAAAAGCAGTGTAAATTAATTCATAGGGATTGTGCAAGCTAATGCTCCTCCAGCTGGAATAATTAAGATGCTTATATCAACTGTAATTTCCCCTAAAGTTCTATTTGAAACTAAGATTCAGTTTTCTGATTTTTATAGATATTTGTATTAAAATTTGTATATGGCATTTCTACATCTATTTAATCCCTGTAGACATCATTGTCTCTCTGTACATGAACTTCATTTCTTTACCATCACTGTAGGTGCTCCTGTGTGTTCTCTGGCTCGTGTACAGTTTTGTATTTGCTCTAAGTTAGAGAGGAAAAGGTCAATTTATGAATTGTCTATAGAAAGAGCTTTATAAGGAGTGTCAATGAATGTGCCTTCAGTTCACTGCAGAGTGAAAAACTGCACATTATACTTGTCCTGGAAGTCGCTGTGACCACAGTGCAGTAGTTACACAATAAAGTCTTTTGCAAAAACCGGAAGCAAGTGAAGTTCTAATTTTTAACACCTGTCAGTCACAGATCCTAGAAGAGAATGTTCTTGTCCAGCCGTGCACATCCAGGGTTTAAGCTAAAGATACCAGAACATGTCTCAGACACATGACCAACACTGTGGTATTCTCCTGGAAAGTGCTGGATGGAGCCACTGCTCTGCAGCTGGAACTGCTTTCACCCTTTTCCAGGAGAGCAGTGACTCCAGCTCACTGTCACCCCTGGGACAGAGCAGAGCAGCTGCTGCCCCATTCCCAGGGATGTTTATGGGCACCTGCTCCCTGTTCTGCCAGGCCTGGGCTCGGCTGCACCCGGGATCCCAAAGCAGTTTGTGTTCCATGTGCCAGGGCATGGGGCTGTCACTCACACCAGGAGCAGGGTGAAGGCAGCACTGTCCGCAGCAGCACCCACACCACCCTTGAGTGCCCCAGGTTCCAGTGCAGCTCTTTGACCAAGTGAGCTTCTTCCAAAGGTTCCACGTGGAACAGTGCAAACCCAGGAGTGATCCCCACTCTGCCCCGATGCTGCTCAGATGCCTCCAGCTCTGGCAGAGGCACAGCAGGGTCACAAGTCAATTAAGCTGGGCTCAGTCAGCATTCCCCCTCAGGAAACAGGTTGTTTTCATGGCAGACAGTCATGGCTGCAGTACCCAGTGCTCAGAATTCCACCCTTACAGCTCCTCCACTACAGAAGAGGAGGGCATTTTTGTCACTGTAAAAAGGGACCTCAGGTTCCTACCACTTCAGGACAAATGGCTCATTACCAAGGGCAAATAAAAGTACTACAGCCACTGCATGGAAGCAGATTCCATATTGTTTCAGGGGAAGTTGCAGTGCTCAAAAAGCTGTAACTAAGTTGCTTACAAAACCACATCTTTAAGCAGGATGTTTGACAAGTTGCATTTATTGAAACATGGTTGCAGTAAGCTGCCGAGTCTACCGATGCCTACAGGAAAGTACAGAATCACCTCTCACCCCCCCAGCAGTTTTAGGGCCCAGATCCCCTGCTCAGGGCACAGCCATGCAGTGCTTTGGAGCAACACGCACTGGGCCCCGCCAGCAGTGGGGGCGCTTTCCCTTGCTCCCCACCCCGCACTGTCAAAGTAGCACTCTAGGGGTCAGTGCTCAATGAGCAGCTGCATGGCAAGAGCACAACAGCCACACAGGACATGGGTGCAAGCGTAGTTACAAGAAGCTGGAGGTCAAGAAGGAGTGAGTTCCAGTTTTTAAAAGGAAGATTTATTTAACAAGTTTCACTTAGCGCAATACACCTAAAAAGGAAATCACAATACAATGAAAGATTAAATCAAGGCCTCAGAATTTTATACGAACACCAAGACCAAAATCCTAAAGTAGCCGTATTGCGTCTCAACATGTTTCCCCCATTAACTTAAAAAAAAAAAGCTTTAACATGCCTTACAGGATATTAAAAGAAATAAACTAGAACTAACATGCCAAATGTTCACTTTGATTTTCAGACACAGCTCCTATATAGGTTCTTTACAAAAAAGCATGTCTCTTTCAACATGTATTCAAAACAGTGTTGGATGTAATATGGTATAAGAGCAACATTTAACATAATTCAAACAGCTTTAACCTAAATACGCTTACTGCTTAAATACACTCCTACAACAAAACTAACTTGAGAAACGCTCCAAATTGTTTAACAGTTATAGTCTTTACTTGGTTATTACATCCTAGATGAATGTTCATTTCTGTATGTTCAAAAATACTGAACCCGAAAGGTTTTAAAACAATCCTGAATTCACTTACAGTAAAGCATAAATCACAAGCTTGTATTGCAAAACTGTTAAACTTAGTTTTTTGTTTTTTTGTTTTTTAAAAAAGATGCGACCAAAAGTCAGCGATTGGTTACATTCCCCAGCCACCACTCATGTTGGACATGTTGGACATGCCGCCCATGCCGTTCACTCCCATGGATGCGCGGTTCCCACTGCTGTAGTAGCTGCTGTTCATGGCGCCCTGGCTCCCGGGGTCTGAGGGGGAAACCGACAGCAGGTTCACAGCTGCCTCAGGCCGACTCGAAGCATCCTTGCCCCAACGCCTGTCCTTGCTGGGCCACCTCGTAAATACCGTCTACCGTGCCCAACGCTGCAAAGTGTCAGTTTACAGCTCCGTACCCAAAGTCAGTTACCGGATGTTCAACGACAGCACGAGCTCTGCATCACCCCCTTCCCAATCCAGAGCTTTACCACGCTCTGGGGGAATAGGGAGGACCCAGCCTCCCATGACCCCCTCCCCCATTTGTACTGTGTTTAAACAAAGCTGGTCTCCAGCTTTCAGATTAAGACAAGAAGTGATCAGAGCAATGCAAGTCTGGAGACAGGCATTTCCTGCCCCTTCCAGCATAGTTTTCCACATTTCCCCCCTCAGCTCCCCATTGCTGCTTTGAATCATTTCCCCCCCAGTTCCCCAACATCCACAATAGCCACAACTTCAATTTTCAGAGCCTGTGCTGCCCAGGTTGTAACACAACCCTCCAACACTAGTGAAGGGCATGTTAAGCCAGCTGCACCTGGCCCAAAGGAACCCAGCAAAGAAATGCTCTTACCATAGCCACTCATGCTGCTTTGACCTCCATATCCTCCTCCATAACCCCCACTCAGCTGCTGGTTGCCTGGAGCACCATAACTGGACTGGCTCCCTTTTAAGTTAAGAGTAAAAACATTAAGAACCTGCCGGTCAAAATCTGCTCACCATTACCAAACCCAGCCCTCACCCAACCAACAGCCCCTGCACTCTGGCACTACCTTGCTCACACCAAGGGAAGTTTAACATGCTCAAGGAAAGTGATGGGGTTTCTAAAGACATCCCTGCAATCAAGCAGCAACAAGAACTTTAGAAGTTACTTTTACAATTTCTATGGACTATAGTAAACAGGACTGCTTTGCACTGTAACATACCCCAAAATATTTAAACTTGGCTTCAAGTGACCTCACACAGGATTGCTGCCCTTCCAGAAGCACAGCAGCTCATTAACTGGATTCACTCACTTGTACGTGGCCCTGACAGACTTATTCCTGCTCCAGACTGGATGTGCATCACATCACAGCTGTGCTGTGGCTTAGCACACAGACACCTCTGTTTAAACAACTGCTCCTCACCTCATCACTTCTCTACACTCCTTTCTGTAGTTTCAGTATCAGCATTAGAACTTTAAACATTTTGTAACCAAGTACTACAAAAGCAGCAGTGTATCCACACACCCCCACCCCAGCACCCTCAAGAAAGGAGCCCCCCAGAAACCAACCCCACCTTCATCTCTGAAACCAGCCCAGCTGGGTGTCAGGAGGGTATCTGTCTTATAGGCACAACAGCAACAGGCATTAAAGACTTGTGCTGCAAACACACATTTAGATTTTTTAATGATTTTGAGGTTTGTCAAAAAAATTCAGACAGTTTCTCCCAATTCCAAATCTCTCTCCCTCACCACCAAGACTAAGCTTGAATGGCAGGTCATGTGCCACAGATACATCCTCCATCACCGAACTATGTTCTGGTGTCCCGAAAAGGGAAGGAGAATAAAAGGGACAGGAATCTCCCAGAATTTGCACTACCACACTTCCAAGAAGCCACTCACCCCACCAGGCACACCACACTCAGCACCACAAGTTTTATCAACCTATTAAAACTCAAATACATTCCCAAGAGGTTTATATACCTGGCAACGTGCTAGTGTTCCAATCTTGGACTACCCCTTCCGATTCCTTGACTGTGTGATTAAGACAGAATGTTGAATTTCAGTTTTGATGCCAGGCACACAATAAGCAGGAGCTGTACAAAACGAGCCAGCTTCCTTCAATAGCAAGCGCTTGTTTGGAAGTGCAGTGAGACCATTACATACCCATTGCTCCCATCATCTGACTGCCATAGGCCCCACCAGTTCCTCCTGCTGTAGAATTCAGGAAGAGTTCTACGTATCTGTGTTCTGGAAGAAGAAAGTTTTCCCATGAGAGCATTTCACACCAACCCCATGCAGCTTGTCTCACTGCAAGTGAAGCTGCAGTAAAATCTGTGGCATTCCAGTTGCAGCAGATTCACTACACTGCAGTGCTGTCAGCTCCCTAAAGCCACCTACTCCCAGCAGCCCGACTTACGCATATTTGCCTTGTCTTTGGACATTGCAGCCACTGCGTCCTCGTGAGTAGCAAATTCAACATCGGCCTCTCCAGTTACTCTGCCATCTGGTCCGATTTCAATGTGTACTCTTACAGGGTTCAGAGGTGAGAAGAACTATACACAGAACAGTCACACAGATTAAAACGCACCAATGCAACACTTCGGGTTTACAACAAGCCATTTTCTCCAGAGGAACACTCCAACTGCAGAGCAGCTGGCATGTCCCACAAGGACCCTGGGACCCAAAGCCATGCACTGTGGAGCAGCATGTGGCACTCACATTGTAGATGTCATTCTCCGTGGCTCTGTAGGGCAGACCTCGCATGTGGACGCAGTGGCCGGTCGTGCTCTGGAAGGTGGACGATCCGTCGCCGTACCTGTGGTCCGACATCCCTGCGGAGAAAAGAGTCCATTCTAGGTCTTTCAGATGTATTTTAGTTTCTTTTGGGACATGTCGTAAGTTCAGTTACTGTTCCTATTAGAGATCTCTTACCTCTTCCAAATCTATCAGAACCAAACCCATAGCCATCATTATACCCATTGTAGTCATCATAACCTCCATAACCTAGAAACAGATTGGACATGTTCATTTCAACTACACAAAGATCCAAATAAACTTTCATTTCGACTATAGAAAGATCCAAATACACAGTACACACTGCAAACAACGACTACTACAACATTTCAGTTCTTCTACAAGAATTAAGGCCAAGGACACATACACAGCTGGGGAGACACTACCAGGTCCAAGAGTTGCTGCTTTTCAAATGAGCAGCTCCCTGGGCCTCCGTGCACTTACCTCCTCCGTAGGCTCCACGCCTCATTCTCTCCAAGCTACTTCCTCTACCCAGACTGTTGTATCCGCGCGTCAGGCCGGGCCTGTCGTACGGACCAGGTCTCTGCATGGCCAACAGCTTGCGGGGAGGGTCATAGTGAGTGCGCACCTCTGCTCGACTACTCTTGAAGATCTCAATGTACCTACGAGTGTTTGCACAGGGAGAAGTCAGTCTTCGATGCCTTCCAAAAACACCTCACAACTTCACATTACAACAAGCCATTTAGTCATAGCCTTGACACTGGCAGTAATTTTAAGCCAGGTTTCCTTACATTATATAGGCAATGACGTTCTATTATAAGCACTACGTTACATTTAAATCAGAGTATTTTCAAGAAATTAAAATTACTGAAGGGTTTATGTGCTCCTCATACTTTGCAGTATCCCAACCTTAAGGGTGGGGGAGCAATAGTGATTCCCCACCCACCTCCCCCCAATTTAAGGTGTTAGTCAAACAATGTAGGAGGGACTGGCGTCCACTCAACTCAGCACTGTTGCTCAAGGCAACGGAAACAGAGGGTTAAAAACCCGATCTCCACCGAGAGTTTAACCCACCAGAATGGCACAAAAAGCTCTGCATGTACAACTGAACCCAGCCTATGCTTCAGTGATTCAGCGTAGGCAAAAGGTGCATGCTTCAATGAAAAATAGTCACAAGTAAAATTGAATAAAAACCCTTTGTGACAATTTCTTGAAAGCTATGCTTATTACATTGAAGATTAATACAAGTAAGTAAATTTGTTACATTTCAACTTATAAAACAAGTTTAGAAAGTATCACATTTTCTTATGGTAGTAAGAATACTGTGCATGTCTTTAGAGCTAAAGGCAGAATTGGTGCTATTTGAGAAGTTAAAGCCATAGTCTCTCAACTTTGTCATTTCCAAGCTATAGTTTTGAATGCCTGTTATTACTTATCTTCCAAAACACATTTTAGTTTAGCCCAATTTTATCTTGTACTTTTGGGTAGATCTACACAGTCTGTGCCGCACGCACTGCAGCAATCAAAAGCTTTACTCATCACTGAGTTAGAGACCAAAATACTATTTTGATTTGGAGGTTAACACTTTCAGAAGAGAGAATATGGATTTAATTGTTTACCATAAGAAAAGTGACAGAGCCAACCAACCATCCATCCCCACCTGTGCCCTATTCTTTCCTTGTGTTTCTTTAGAGCCTTTTCAGCTATTTCCTGTGAAGCAAACTGCACGAAGGCCTCCCCCGTACTCCTCCCCTGGAAGTCCACCGGCAATGTTATCCCATTTGGCACGATTTCCAACCCTTCAACCCAAGGACAAATAACCCCAGTAGGGGGGCAATATTAACATCACAAGCCCAGTCATGAGTTTTTTCTTATAGCTTTAAAAACACCAGAATTTAAACACTTTTAAGTGAATGGTATGTTGATTCTAGAACACCAGAATAAAAAAAGGCACGTCAACAAAGAGCTCCATGATCACATACCATTCAGTTCAGGTTCTTAACCCACCCTGCAGAGCTCAGAAATGCTCTGAGGGTCAGTGACAGCCCCTCAGAGAAGGCATCTAATGCAGGGTGCGTTAAGAACTTCACACATCATTACAAACCTTGTCAATTCTGTGAAAGTATTTAAGACGAACTTTTTAAGAGAACTTAAATTCAAACACAGTAAGTTAAACAGCTTTATATAGAACAAGTAATTTTACTAGAAGTCACTCAGGTAAAATAATTAGTCTTATGCAAACATCAAGTCTCAGCATTGATTTTTTTTTTTTTTAATCTTTAGGAGCACTTAATAAAGAAAAAAATCATGAAGTAACTTTCAAGTATTAGTTCCTGAATAGAAGAGACACATTTTGTATATTAAGCACATTAACAATTTATAAAGTTTCAATTACTTCACCATGTAAGAAAAAAACAGCTTAAAACACATATGCTTAGAAATTGCTCTTGTTCACATCACCAATTCAGAAAACAGAAAACAAGTTCTGAGATTGTAAAACTGTAAATGTTTCTACTGTATTTTAAAGCAAAACAGTAAGCTAAATCATATCTTGCTATAGCAAAACATTTAGAAATAATAACAAGTGAAATCCTAAACAATCAACAGATTTAATTCTTAGACATTTTAATAGTCTAGTTCCAGTTTGTAAAACATAAAATGGCTGCAAAAAAGTAAAAATTAGTCAAACAAGACATTATCTCTTCATCCATAAAAACTTTGAGCTAGGCAACATCAAGCATTTGGTAGGGTTTTTTCCCCATAGGAGGAGAAAGGGGCAAATCTGGAAATCTGCTCTTGGGTAGAGTTCAGCAGGTCGTTTCTCCGGAATTTCATTCAACACTAACTTTACATTGGGAAAAGGTCATGGGCCCTTACTGAGAACCTGCTCCTCCACACAGAGCCCAGTGGTGACAGTATTCTACATCCTTCACTGATCAGGGACAACCAGACAAGACTAGGGGTAGAAATATCCTCCCACCTGAACTGTTCAGCTTTATTTAGAAAGCAAGACATTTTTCTATAAACCTTACTTGGAACAGCATGTCTCACCAAGTATAAATTCGGGCAGCTTTTTCGCATTCCCTAAATTACTTAACTATCAAGTATTTTAGGAAGTGGTCCAAAGGATTCCTCAAGCCCAGAAAACTAGTGAAGAATTGGTTTATTTACTTTTAATACCCATGGTAATACTGTTGGAAGTACTACTGGGAAATCCACGCTTGTTTGGCTTGTCGGGGTTTTTTAGCATAAACCAATAGTACTAGAGCTACTACTTTTATCCCACATACCTGAAAAAAACTGTACAATTTCTTCTTTACTACAGCCAAATGGGAGTCCTCTAAGACGTACAAAACCATCATTAGCTGTATCAGGGCTGTTGGGACCAGTATGCTTCAGAACCCAATCCATTTCAACGTTGTTTGACTTGAAAACTGTAAAAGGCACTTAGAATTAATGCATTCTGGAATAAGCAAGAATTTTCAAGTCATTTGCCTTGAAACTAGTCAACTTATGATATGCAAGTCCATTTGTCCTTTCACATGCATTTTAAAGAGACAAAAAAAGCAATTAACCAAAAACCCATCAAGCACAAACACAATGTAGTCGGTTACTAGACCAACTGAGTCAAACCTTCAACATATCTGTGTCCCATTGTTTCTCTGTCTTTTTTCAGGGCCAATTTCACATCCTCCTCTGACTCAAGTTCAGCAAATGCTTCTCCACTTGGTCTGCCCTCCCTGGTGTAGATGAAACGGATACCCAAAGCCCCGTTCAGAATTTTGCAATCTGAAAACAAAACAGGAAGGCCAGAATAAGGTTAATTATTACACGAACAGTGTTACTTCAAAACTTTCAGAGAGCCTAACAAGAAAAATGTACTGAGCATCAATTATATCAAAACAATAAAATCAGCAGCATTCTTGTTACAACTTTAAAATGACCAATTAACTAAGAAGCTAACTAAAGTTACCCTTCTAGTCAAGCCTACAGATCAACATTAAGGATGACTGCAAATTAGCTATTTCCAAAGCTTTTCTGCCTCAAGTTGAATGTACTATCTGCTTTTGATTGTAACTTTCTTATTAGCATATTATTATTCCAAATAATAACTATCAGTGCAAGTGTAATAAACTCAATCAGAACCAAGTCTAATCCATCAAATTCCTGAAGCAGTTTTAAGAACTTCAGTTCCTGCAGAAAGCATGCATTTATCACTGCTATTTATTACTATAGAACACTAATAATTTGGGGAAGGACACGCACACTAAACACTTAACAAGAGAGTCTGTTGGGACAATACCAAGAACTAAACTAATTCAGCTTCAAAATTCTTGCTTCAGGTTGAACTTTAAAATGAAGCTTCTCTCCCCTGGTTGCTCAAGCAGCAGTTGTGGCTATCCCAGCAACTCTGAGACTAAGCCTCTTTGTGTTGAGTTCGTGCTAGCACAAGCATGGCTTTGCATACCAGGTTCTGGTTGTAGCATTTGTTGCACTACAAACTTTACTGAATGCCTCCTGGAACTGCTCATAACAGCACTCCCACTGCCACAGTGTCCCTGGAAGGGACCCAGAAGTGACAGCAGAGCCCGGCCCCTCTCCTACCCCTCCTATTTCCCCACAGCCCCCCTTACCGGAGAAGAACCTCTGCACCTCCTCGGTGGAGCAGGACCAAGGCAGCCCCCGGACTTTCACCACATATCCCTCGCTGCTCTCCGTGTTAAGCATCACATTGGGGGTGAGGCTCTGCTCCGTCTCAGCTTCTGTGGTTGCTGGAAAGACCAGAATGGGCCATTTGAGACGCTACTCAGCACGGCCGCCACCCGCACCCCCTCAGAGCGCCCGGCGGCCCCCCTGGCCTCTGCCCCGGCCCTCCCCGAGCCTCCTCTGCCTCGGGCGCTACCGCCTCACACACACGGCGCCGCTCCCGCCCCC
>WEIT01039841.1:57342-78621 GCA_013389985.1 Dryoscopus gambensis
GGCCCAGCACGGATCAAACTTGAAGGAGGAGCATTTGTGCATGAGTGCCAGAGGCTGTGGCTGTGCCGGCTGCCTGGTGAGCGCTGCCCCGGGCACCTCTCGGGGTGCAGCCAGCGGTGCTGGGGCACAGGCAGCGGGCCCGGAGCCGTCGGTGGTCGCTGCTCTTGGACGCCCCCGGGCCCCCCGTCGCCCCCGGACCCCCGCCCTCTCTCAGCCGCGGGGCACCGGCGCCCTCTCCCGACGCCGGGGGGAAGCGGCGGGGGCGGCCGGAGCGGTCACAAATCCCGGGAGGGCCGGGGACAGAAGTCTCGGGGGGAATAGGGGCACGAATCCCGACAGGAGCGGGGCTGGCGGCGTGGGCCCGTCCCCTGTGGAGGGGCAGCGGTGGGACCCTCCCTCTCAGCGCTGAGGGGGAGGATCTGAGCCCACGGAAGCAGCAGTGCCGCTGGCAGTTGGATCACCCTTAAACTGGTGCTCACAGGGTGTTTTTCACACCTGCGGGACGGTGACTGGGGCTGGGAAGTGCAGCCCCCCACACCCTGTGCCAGCCCCGCGGCCCCTCAGCACCTCTGCAGCAGGTGCAGGTGGGCAAACTGGTGCCATACAGCACCAGCACAGCATGGATGTTGGGCAGCAGCAGCATGAATTGGGTAAATCCCAAAATCACCAGCTGGTTGAACCATGTATTGGTGTAAAGCGGTATTTTTTTGACTGATTAACCAGCAGAGCAATGACAGCAGCCCTGGTGAAGGGGAGCAGCTTCCTGAGATGGCCCCTCTGACAGTGGTTTGAAGGGCTGATGATGTGCCCGTCAGATTTTCTGTGGCAGAACTGGTGATGGCAGCCACCAAGGCCAGACCCTGACTGCTCCGTGCCAGGATTTTTAATGGTCTTCTGTGCATCCAAGGGGAGAAGCCGGCTACAGTCTCACTGCTGAATCATTAGTTTCCATCCTCTGAGTCATCCTGCGGCCCTGTCACACACAGAGCAGACACAAGTGGCGCTGAGGTGGGCAGTGGCTCCAGGTTGATACAGCAGGTTTAGAAAACTGGTTGTAGGATAAAAGACAGAGATTGTGTCTGCAGAACCAGTGAGCACCCACTTGGACTAATCCCAGAAAGTAGGGTTTTGACATGGAGTCAGGACCTGCACCGGCAGCTGGGGCTGGTCCTTCTGCATTACCTCTCTGCAAGGTGACTGGTTATACTGGTAAAAAGGGGAGGACTGGGGATTAACTTCAGGAGATGGTAGGACCTGTTAATGCAAAGGCTAAGTGAAATCTCACTGTGAAATCTGTTCGTCCCTAACCTTGCTAAGGCAATGCCAGGCTTAAACTATCCTCAGACTTTTCAGAAATGTGTCACCAAATATACAAGGAGAAAAAGTTATTGTTTGTCTTGCCGTGACACCTGAGGATTCCTGTGAGGATGGGGCCCTGCTGCACTGAAAACTTTGCAGAGACAAGTGTTATACAGTTATTTTTGTTTGGCTTTAAGCCTTCCCCTGCAGTGTTTGCCAGTTTCAATGCAGCAGCATGACTCCAAGCAGGAGAGCCTGAAAGGGAAATGGACTGGGGGCTTTCCCGGAGAAGCCAATTTAAAATGCATGAAGGAAAAGAAACAATGTGAAAAATGAATCAGTTCCTCCAAAAAGCCCCTGCCTTTTGTTCTTACAGTCCAGATATGCCTACTGCTAGGGAAAGGAGGGCAGAGCAGTGGCCTTTACAATGTAGTTGGACTGGCATCATGCTCATGCAGTTATTTTCACCCTCTGGGTTCGGTGTGAATTCCCCCCGTGATGACACAAGGAGCACTTCTGGCATTTCCTGAGCTGTGGCACCAACATGAGGGCACCAGCAGCCAAAAGCATCAGTGTTGTGAATACTGGACTCATGAAAATCCAGCCCCTCCTGATGGAAGTGGGACCTGAGCACTGGGCAAACCACTTTTTGGTGCTGAGTGGCTCAGCACCCAATCCATGAGCTCAACATCTCCAAAAATCAGCTTCTCCCTTCCTCAGAGCTCTCTCTCTCTGCACACAAGTTTGCAGGCCTCCTTTAGACTGCACATCAGGGAAACAAAGGCAGCCACCTTGCACTCACACGCTCATGTTTGTGTTCTCTGCTAGCTGCAGACTCTCAAACAGACACCCAGGACAGCAAGTTCAGTGACATTTTATTTGTGCCCGTTGTCGCTGGGCCGAGTTCGAAGTGGCACATGCAGCAGTGGTGATGAGTTTGCACAGTCTGATTTACAGCAGCGGCTGATAACCAGAATGAGGCCACTAACAGACTTTTGCACAACATGGTGGCTGCTCCAGTTTATCCCTCACCTCTTTTGTTATGTCTCAGGTCATATCTGGTTCTAAACAAATGCCTTCCTTAGGTGTGGGTCTTGGAAAACTGTCATGAATCCGTGTTCTGTGCTGTGGGCTGAAGGCAGAGCTGCTGGGGAATGGGGAACACATGGCACTTCCCTTTGGCAACTCATTGGGAAACTCAGACTGAGAAGAATTATGTCCAGTTTTCCTAAAACTGTCCTTGTTTTGGATTGTTGTTTCCGCATCAGACGCGATGGAGCCGCCAGATGTGGAGCACTTGGCATACAAAGTGCCATGGAGGAATAATATCTCCTGAAGAGCTCAGCATTTCCTGCCAGTGCTGGACAGTGAGCAAGGAGGTGTTAAAAGCTCAGGTGAGGGTGGATTTCTCACTGGGGGCTGTTGAGTTGCAGGTGGTCTATTAAGGCAGGCAGGAGGGAGCAGAACTTGAAGATGAAGACAGTGTTGAGGGACAGAGGAGTGGGTCATGCTGTGAGAAGGTGGAGGATGTTCAGCCCTACATAGTGAGAGAGGAAGAAATGCAGGATGCCCAGGGCTGACACTGCCATGAGAATCCAGAGAACTCCAGCGCTGAAGTATATCGGGGCGAGCCTGGTGGGAGAGAGGCAGCTGCTGAAACCGAGCTTCCCGCCTGGGAACAGCCCCTTCTTCCTGCAGAGGTGGGGTGGAAAGGCAGCCCCTGGCTGTTCCCTGCCCCCTGCATGGGGTCCCATGCCCTGCTTCCACCTCAAGGGAGCAAACACACATACCCAAAAGGGCTTGGGGAAGCTCCAGCCTTGTCCAGTACCAGTGTTGCTGCCCCAGTCCTGTATCCATGTTCACATTAGGCCTTGGAGACAAGGCTGAGTCATGCAGGAACCCCAAAGCACCCAAGAGTCCTGAGCTTCCCCAAAGCATATAATGTTCCCAAATACAACCCCCCAGGGGTTACCATGTACTCCCGAGTAATGCTGTGTGAGTGTGTGTGAGTGTGTGTTAGTGTGAGTGTGTCTGAGTGTGCAAGAGCATGTATGTGTGTGCAAGAGTGTGTGGGAGTGTGTAAGTGTGTAAGACCATGCAAGAGTGTGTGTGTGTTTACCTTTCTGAGGATGATGCCTTGTATCCCATAAAGTAGCAGTAGCGGGCACAGAGGTAGAGCAGACCCAAGGCTGCAGCCAGACCTGTGTTTAGGAGGGATCAAAGTGACCATCTCCAGAGGCTTTTCAGAGCTACTTGGAACCAAGGAGGTAGCCCAAAGTGAAGGAATAGAGACTCTATTTCCTCTGGCTCTACCCTCCCATCAGAGACAGGATTACTGCTTAATTTATTGTTCAGACATTGAGCAGGACCTGACGACTGAGGCAGCACTCAGGGGAACAGATCTGGTGACAAACCAGGTAATGGGATATTCTCACCTTGATGGAAGAAGAGTCCAGCCTGCCACAGAAGTGCCAGGAAGATGGGAAAATACTCAGAGGAGTTCACCCTGGCAGGAAAGAGAAAGGTCATAAACTAGGGAAAGAAAGGAAGGTCTTCCTCCTTTGCTTCCCCTAGCAGTTTCCAGACACTGGAGGCTTTTGCTTTTTAGAACCAATATTGCCATAAAAAGCCTCCAGGCTTGCACTTTTTCCTGCAGTTCCCATGCCAGCTTTATTCACAGAAATTAAACAGTGGAAGGGTCTCCAGGGCACAAGAAATTAAGTAAAAGATTCCAAGGTCAGACTGTGCACAGAAAGGCTCCATGAACCTCTGCCACTGCCCCTTCCCAAGTGCTGCAGCTCAAACCCTGCTGTCAAGGCCCCAAAGCCTCGAGCTGTAGGGAAGGTCTCTCCCTCAAGCAGATAAGGCCAGAGCAGCCTGGGCTTTGTGCAGGAGTTGGAGGGAGCACGTAACTGTTGGGATTGTTTGTGTGCCATGCTCCGTCCTCCCAAAGGTACAGTAGCACCAAAAGATGCTGGATGAAACAGTCTAGGCTGGTGAAGGAGCAAAGAAGAGGATGGTTGAGGGGATCCAGCTCCAGCTACTCAGTTGCTTTTTTTTCCAGTGGTCAGCTACAACAAAAGTGGAAGCTTCTACCTCCCCAGTGTAGCCCTAGCGCAGAAGTCACAGCAGAGATGCTGGATTATCCTCATCCCAGCTCCAGCTGAGATCTCTCTGGGAACTTGTCCTTCCCCCTGAGTGAGATTCAAAGCAGGGCTGAAGCTGCCTGAGGTTTGGACACCACTTGGATAAAACCAGCCTAAGTCTCAGGCACCAAGGGTTATGTCTTTAGGAGCCCTTCACTGTACAGCAGAGATTCCTGTGTAGTTTCTATCAGCAATGGCTGGTTTAGGACTCAAGAGCCAACCCAGTCCTGATGTTGACACTTCAACCCATTAATTAACCTTGAAGGAGGTGAGTAATTGCTTAATTACAGTCCCAGGAAAGAAATAACAAAACAGGGGAAAGGCAGTGTGATTACACGAGATCTGACAAACATCAGGTAAAAGGAGTTTCTTACTGTGCTCGAAAGATCCTTTCAAATTCAGGAGGGCCTGAGATCTTTGGAGGTGAAATGCCAAACAACCTCCTAGCATAGATCACCTGGAGGAAGAAGTAGGCTGCAGCAAAAGAAAGGAGCAGTGGTCAGTCCGATGGCTGGGAAGGTGGGGTCAGGAGCTGGCCAGAGGCTGGGGAAAAAGATCTGCAGTCTCCTCCAAACCCCACACCCCCTACAGAGCAGAGAAAGTTAGAGTAAAATCCCTGGTACCTTTTAGATAAGGAAAAGGAATATCCCAGAGCTATACTGAAGCAAGGAATATAGAGTCACGTACCACCAGTGTTATCTGCTTTCTTGCATAATCAGTATATCTTAATTTCTACAGAAATTGCTACACAATTCAGATGCACTTTGTTACTAACAGTTTCAAGGTTTTTTCAATCTTTTAATTTTTTTCCTCTTCTAAAATATGATATCTGTGTAGGGATAGAACTGATGCCACAGATAAGCCACCCAGACACTGAATTAAATTGTCATGCAATATGGACCCATGTCTGGGAGATGTTCCATGTGATCCACCACAGCCCATCCTTCCACCTTTTCACACTGCAGAGCTCTTCGTATGCTCACATCTACATGCACTTCAGGAGCTGCTGTAAACCCAAAGAGGGAAATTCTACATGTTTGTACAGGGAAATATCTACCAAAAAAATTCTGAATGGAGAGGGTAGGTCAGTTCAGAGAAAGGGCTTTCCATTCACCGTTTGGTTGAATGTTTTCCAGAACCCAGACAAGATATCAGTTCACTGTCTGAAAAGCAGTGCCAGTGTGACAGGAGACATTAAATATGAAAGCAAAAGAAAATCAGTGGAGTTACAACAGATTGATCCAGCAAGTATTTGAGCACACACATCCAATGGTCCCTACCTTGCTCCAGGACTCCCAGGACAGTTACAGCAGCTAGCCAATGAATCTGATCCAACATACTGACTTTTCCAGACCCTAGAAAATCTTATTTCTTGATCAGAAGTTCCTCTGGCCAGGTTCGGTCCTTGCTGATGTGGCAGTTGGCGATGGTAGCTGGCAGCCTAGGTTTGTTCTAATTGAACAAACAAGGCAAAGATTTCATCTGTGGTACTGACACCTAGGAGGAGCCTGGCTTGCCCGTTATCATACACACTGTGGAAATGGAAATCAGTGGAGACAGGTTTAATGGAGTATTTCCGTTTCCGCCCGCCCTTTTCCAGGAACGGAGTTATGAGGAAGCCAGGAAGGAAAAGCCAGTAGAGAGACAAATGTGGGAGATAAAGGAACTGGGAGATGAATGGATGGACAAATCTCAATAGCCCACTAATCCACTCCCCCCAGGGCATCTGCTTTAGGCCAAGGCACATCCCTTTTGCTGATGTTGCAGGAGAAGCCAAAGCCCTGCTTGGGCTGTTACCAGAGGCAGCATTCCAAGGTACATATCTCTGTGTACATAATCTGACATAGACTCTGGATAGCATGTGTTGGGCACAGGGAATGGCTTAGGGCCACGACACTGAGACAGCCTTGAATAAAGCCCCTGCGTGAAAAATCCTCTGAGAGGGTAAGACAGGATGTGATAAAGTATAAAATGTCTCTAGATCTGTCCTGCACAGTGATATTTTATCTGGTGATGGGTCCTGCAGAATGACTGTCAGACACCAAGGGGGTTTCAGAACCAGCCCTTGTCCCAGACAGGCTGGGAGATGTGCAGTTAAGGCTTCTGATCAATCTTCAGCCCAATGAACTCTCACTATAAACACCAGAGTGAGTTCTTTGTGGGGAAAAACCTGCAGAATTCATCAGAACATAACAAAAAGAAAATTACATTTTCGCATGTCAGGAGAGACCCATTTACTTAGTTCCCATCTAACAGCACAAAGCTGGCACGGACAAAAGCTGCTGGGACCACCAGGTTTGTTTCCTTCCCCTCCCTTCATTCGAAGAATTTTCCCATCAGACCAGGGAAAAAGGAAAGCAGATTAAGACAAAGTGATCGTTGAACACCACTGTTATAGAAAGTTATATTAAAGCAGTTTACAGAAATTACATTGTATTCCTGACGTCTTTGATAGGCTTTCTAAGAAGCAATATGCTGGTTCTGGTTTTCTGCCTCTCTATAAGGTGTAAAGGCACCCAAAATGGCTATAACAATGTCCCAGCTTAGTAGTTTTCCAGATATCAAATACACACGCCATTGTTTTTCAAACACCAGCTCTAAGATTAATTCCTTTATTTCAGGATTGAACCTTTTTCACTGCAGTGACTGTTTAGAAATATGAGGAACATTGTGTTTTGTTTTCTTCTATTTAGCTGTCAAAGAAATTAAGAACTCCCCTGTGTTAGCCCAAGAAGGGCAGAGGTCTTGCAGTGCTTAATGATTGATTTCCCTCTGCTCCTGTCTGATAACAGCCTGTTAGTGAAAGAAAATAAAGGAAACAACTGAACAGAAAAGATTTGAGTTTACACCTCCATCAGATGACAGTGCAGCGTAAGCTGCATCAACAGTGTCAAATGTGTGTAATGGAATCTGGGCCAGGAGGAGCTGCACAGGCTACCACAGCGCATTCCTGGTCTCCAGATCATCATTAGACACAAAACACTTCTAGTGTCATCATCTAGCATGGTCTAAATATAATAAAGGCCAATAGAATTTTGAATGAATAAACAAGCACAGATGTCTCCCCCCTCCTCCTCCCTCCTCCATAAACATAATTTTTCAAGCTGTTTTTAAACTCCTGAAGGGCACAACATTTTTCTTGTCCCTGTTTCTCGCCATCAGAGCTCACTTTATTTTCATTTCTCCCTCAGCGCTTACAAGGAACAGGACAAGTACCCCGGTCCCAGCACCAAATGCCCCTGGATGACAGATGGTCACGGGTGGGCAGCCTCTGCACTCATGGACCGCAGCGTATTGCAAAACCTGACCCCCCGAGGCTGACACAGACAAGTTCCCTTCTAGGCAAAGACAAGTCCTGCAATCCCAGGTGCACCTCAGGGTGGATTTGCTGAGCAGGAGCTACTGAAATGCTATAACCCTCTCCCACTCCCCAGCTCTGCACTCCAGGTTATGCCATGTGAACGTGGCCCTGTGTCAGAGGGCACAGACCAAAGTCCTCACACCTCCCACTGAGTCATCCCTGGAGGCATTTCTCTGTGCCCATGGTTGCCTCTGCCACCTCTTCCTGCAGCCAGTAATCCTTTCTGCCTCCTAATTTTCACTGCAAGGATGCACTCTGAGCTGGACTGCAACACCAATAGGGATTAAAAATAATCTTGGGGAGAAAAATTATCAACACAATGCCTTGGAGGAGTTTTAAGCATCCATAGAGTTTACAGCACCTATTACTTGCCTGGAGCAGCAGGGCAAGGAGAAGCCAGCAGCACTGAGTCCGGCACTGTTCCACGCAGTAACATTCCCTGGAAATGTATCTCAGGAGTGTACAACGGCTTGAGAGCTTTCTGTCAGTGGAAGGGAGAACATTTTGCAGATGAGCAACTTACCCTTCAGCTGTGAAGCATGGAGGCGCCTCGTTCTTCCAATCCTATTGCACAAATATGGAAATATTTTCTAATGCAGGTCCTACTTGCGCTTCCTTTCCTTCAGAATCCTTTTGCAGCCACTATGTACATCCAAACCCGTGACTGTGGAACTGCTTGTGAGAACAATTACTGTCTTTGTAACAGCCACAGAGAAAAAAAAGAGAGGAGGGTTCATTCAAAAGAATTTTTTCTCATAGAGAAGAAAGAATTTTTCTAGTTCAAGAGAAAGAAAGAGAGCTCAGCCCTCAGCAACTCAAGTCTGTTCAAGTACAGCTCCTCAGGGTTGGGGGGTGGGGTTGGCTATGTGCCCTCCTGACCTCCCATTCCCGTGGAGGCCTCTCTTAAACTCAGACCAACATGTGTTGAGATTTTCCTGGAATTCTTGAATTTTCCATCTGTGAAAGGAAGGACAGGCTAGAAATACAACAAGAAAAAACCCCCAAATTTTCCCCTTAGGAAGGCGCAACTGGCCACATGTTCCCAGGAACTGGGGACAGCTGCAGACAATTTCTGCTCTGTGATTCCTAACAGGACTCCGAGCAAGGAGTGAGCTGGCTCAGATCTCCTGAGTGCTTTGAAATGTGTCGTGGGTTCCTCATTTTGAAATAACCATAAAAACTTTGCGTGACAAGAATTACCATGTCTTCCTAAAATGAGCATCTATCCAGAGGTCCCTCCTCTCAAAAAGTAAAAGAGCAAGTGGGTGGTTTTGTCAGCAATATCCAGGTTGGCATTACACAACTCATCTCTTGGAGTACAAACTCAGTGTGTATTGGAGATGTGCCTTAGCCTGTTCATCCAGACCGATTTCAGACCATATTCCTGGCATTTATATATCTGTGGCAGATCAAAGAGGTCATCTAAATGTTCACAAACATTTAGTTACAGCAAAATTTCTAGGGGCCAAACCAATCTCTGGGCTGCTTGAATGCTACTGTGTGGAGCAGGACCACAGCCAAGCACCTATTGACAGCACTTCTCATCTCAGTAAAGGTGAAGGGCTTCACTTTAGAGATCAAACAGGGAAAACATAAAAAGTTATTTTCTAAAAACCAAGATGGAAAGCCGAGTCTTTGGAAAACCACATAAACAAATATATATACTCATTTATTTAGGGATAGTTCGGAGAAATTTTTTTAAAGCTTTCTTCTAATGGAGTTTGGTGACCTTTATCCATATGCACATTAAGTCTGACTGGAGGGCACATTGGTATAAAAGCAATACCAAAACTCTCGCCTAATTCATCATCAGAAGGCACTGGTACATGCAGATGAATTATACCCCTTCATTTATGATCAACATCTGTTAAAAATATTAATTAAGTGTCTCTCTTGCCCTGCCTTGTCTTGTGTTATTGTCACACAAGGTAAACCTTTTCCATGTGTTTTGCCAATTTTCCTACCTCCTGTTCAAGAGAAAGTCAGGAATAGCTAATAAACAAAAAGGAACAATGCCAGAAAGTGGCTAGCTCAAAGAATAAATCTCTGGAGCGATAAGCGCATATGACAGGGAGGGGGAGGATTTCCCTTTGCAGAGGGACAAACAAGCCTTTCAACCATCTTTGGAAGCTCTTATGTTAACATATACTTTGTATTATCCTATAATGATGTGGAGGAAAAATTGCAAGTGTACAGGGTATGTCAAAATACATCAAAGGCTGCAGAGTGGTCATGGAGTACAGCTTCCCTTCTCCTGAATTATAGAGGTGAAGAAAAAGAGCTGTTTAGCATTTCTATCTTGTTTGGACCAGCACACCCAGAGGCTGGCTGGCCCTACCTGGTTATGAGATAAAGCTGGGCAAGGCGTTGGATAGGGGCAGAGTGAGGGCAGCTCTAAGGAGACATTTTCCAGGGGGAAGATTGGAATTCCTTATAGGTCTCCTGCAAAGAAGAGACCCTTGGCTTGTCAGAAACAGGGAGAATCAGGGGAATTTGCCTGAAGCGGGGAGGTGTTGCTGTGCAAGGTCATATCTTCGGGGATGGGGCAATCAGGAGGGCACTGGTCCCTCTGCATTATGGTGACTTTTCACACCAAAGTTCTTCCCCACATGGGGTTGAGGGAAAGGAGATGGTTTGGGGGGAGATCTGCCCTAGGTCCTCACCGGAGATGCTCTTCTGTCCTTGCTTATTGCTGTGGGACTGTGCCCAAACCCAAATCCTGCTGAGTGTCCTGCCCTGTGTCACCCTGTCCAGAACACTGGGCCACAGCTCAGCCAGACGAATACAGAGGGTGAGACCACAGAGTGTCCAGCCATCAGCATGAGGCCCATGGACAAGCTTGTGCAAAGGCAGAAGGCACCGAGGGCAGGAAACAGACAGATGTTTCTGTAAAGCTCCTCTGACATCAGCAGTGTCAAAAGTTTTGAAATACATCTTCAGAAAAAATCAAAGGCAAATGCTGTGGATGAGAGCAGACCATGGTTTGGACTGTTCTTTGAACTCCTTCACTGTCATGCCCCCAGAAGATGCCCCAAGTGAAGTGCTGGGCAGGGAATGGAGCCCAGGTACTGGGTGGGACACTGCCAGCGAGGGGCACACACACCGTGCTGCAGCTGTGAGGCTGCAAGTGCAGTGGAAGCAGAGTGAAAAGTCTGCCAGAGTCACATAAACCCCTGAGCGCAGAGGAACATAAACAGGCTCTGTTTCTTCTCCCATCTCCAAAGGAGAAATTAAACAGAGCCAGCCTCCACATCTCCTGCTGGCACAGGACCAGGGAGACAGCAGCAACTACGGGTCACGGGAGCAAGATGTGAGTGTGGGAGCAGACGGGTTTTTGGTTACTGGCCATCATTTGCTGTGGCCTTTGTGTGTCAGAGACTGGCCAAGGTCAAGCTGACCTGTGTGTACTTGACACAGGTGGTGGCAACTGCAGGGAGAGTGGGGCAGGGGACAGTCCCTGGGGAGAACTGCCACAGGAATGTGACTCCTCCAGCCTCATGTGGAGCCCAGATGCTGTGTGAAGGCTGACCCAGCTCTGCTGTCCCCCAGCAAGGGCAGGTAACTCCTGCCCTCAGCATCTCAAGTTGGGGGGCACCATTTAAGGTACCAAAAGGCGAGACCCCTTCCGAGTCTTTCCCTTTCTGTCCCAGCTCCTGGGTTGCAAAGTTGGGCTAAGAGCAGTCCCAGAGGTGCCACTGGGGCCAGGAACCCATCCTGGCACTGGTCTTCTTCCAGCATCTTCTGAGCAACTTCAGCCTCCCCAGCTGTGGGGGTGCTGGCCCACAGACACCAGCAGTGAGGGGCTGTGCCCTGGGATGCCAGGACAGACAGACAGGGTTAGAAAATCTTCTCTTCCCAGAGGACCTTAAGAAGTATCAACAACAGGGAGCTTTGGCCAAACATGAGAAACCACCTTTTAGCAGTTGTAAACTGATGACCAATCGCACACTGGGACAAAGGACTTGCTTTAGAACAAGCTGGGTTTATTTTTAGGGTGTGAAATGGTTGCATGACACAATAGTGTAAAAAAATTTAATGATCAGAAACAGTGCTAAATGTCAGACTTGCCTGCACACCCTTGCTTTTAACCACTGGGAGGCTGAAATGGCAGTTGAAGTGATGCTACTTTGGTGACTCTGGCTCCCAAAGCTTGGAAGCAGGATGGATGGTGTCTGTAAGTGCTCTGACAAGAGGAGGATTCACTGAGTGACACAGGACAGTAACTGAGCTCCTTGCTAGAGCTGTTCTACTGGCACTCTGGACCTCTGCTGGGGAAAAAAGGCAGAAAGAACCTGCTGTAATTCCAGAATTTCCTGTAGCCTTTACAGAAAGAGTATTCCACTGTTCCAGTTTCCTGACATAATTCCACTGCCCTCTTACAGCGAGGTGCGTTCAGTGTTTAAGGAAGACTTTCTTAGTGATACAAATCCCTCAGAAGCCATCACGCTTGTCCTCAAACCATGTGGTCATAGTGGTTTAGCTTTGTGCCTGTGAGGGCAGTAAGGTGAGATGGACAGTTATGGGATGTGCATCCTGCTGCCTGTTGCATCATACTTTAGAACACCCATTTTCCAGCATCCACCTATCTGCTCCATACTGCACAGGACTGGGAGGATGCCTAACTTGACACGTCTTGATGGTGGCCACTCCTGTTAGGAAAATTCTCAGTGCCAAGCCAGTGCTTGACGCCTCCTGCTATGCCAGCTTCAGTCTGCAGGACAGCATCCATTCCCTGCCTCCCAGCACTGCAGGGCTGGAGCAGGCTTTTATCCAGGGTCTGGGGAGGCAAAGCACCGTTCAGCACAGCACACAGGAGCTTGGGCTGTGCTATTTGAAACCCCTGATGTGAGTGCTGGTATTCGCTGTTTTACATCACAATTTAGTGGTTTTGTTCAGCACTTGCAGAGATCGAAAACAAACCCAGTCTGTTGGTACAGCACTTATCAGGGACCAGTGTTTAAGTTAGTACTAAAGCAAACAGAAAAATCTCCACCTATAATTTCCAGAGGTTCAATATTTACAATAGACTAACACAGTCAGCTACTATCTGCAGAACACTTTTTTTTTACTTCTGTGAAAATCAGTTAAAATCACTCCCAAAGTCTTCAAATGATTAACACTTTCAGAATTCAACATTTATCATACCAGTGATCTTCTATCCTAAATACAGGGTTTCTTAACCAGCTACATACAGGTAGATTTTTGCTATATATATACAGGGTTTTGATATATATATATATATATAAAAATATATGGAGAGCCGGAAACCAGACCCTGGCTTGTAATCAGTTTAAAAAAAAATACTAAACAATTAGAAACAAATTTAATATCAAGTTTAATTTGGGGATTTTTGAGTTTGCCTCAGATTTACATCTGTACATTCATAAAAGGAAAAGGATCTCTGATTCTTTTTGGTGCCTTGTAAAAAGGTATCAGAAAACATCCTATAACAAAAGTCTGTCTAGGATTGCAGAAAGCTCACAGCTCAGCCCACTTTTACCTTGGATGGGGCTTGTCCAGCAGAAACAAAAGGAAATGCGTCTGTCACTGAGTTGATGGACAGATTAAAAATGTACCCATTCACAGGACAAAGTCTTAGATTAAAATACCCCAAAATAATGAAGAGAATGTTGAGCTTCTATGAAGTAAGTCAGTGAGTGATTCCAGTTCCAGGTATATGCACTTGCAAAAAGGAGAGTCTGATGGGGGAGACATTTAGAATCAATGAAAGAAATTAACTGGAAATGTAAAATCAAAATAGTGAGCTTATTTGATATGCACCCCACAGTTATAACACACAGTTTCTACAAAGTCAAATGAGGGGGCAGCTCAGCTCAGCCTCTTCATCTTGGGGGATTTAGCCCACTCTGAAAGAATTCAAGCTCTTACCCAGCCCAGTTTCTTGATGGAAAACTAAAGCACCATATTTTTGACTTTGGAATTTGAGAACACCAACATTCCCTAAGGCACAGCCGATATTTTTATTAATCTTAATCAGATCTCTCTCTTCATTCCTCCTCATTCTTTTGAGTTTCCATTGAACTTGGTAGCAGCTTGCCTTTATAATTTGATCTGTTTCTTTCAGTTATAATACTTGCCCCATGATTAATTCAAGTCTTGAGTGATAAGATCTAATTCTGAGCTATTTGACTTGAAAATGAGAGCAAAGGCTGTCATGTTTCACTTGTGTAACCTTAACCATTCCTTTCCCTCTCCTGCCAAGCATTTTCTGAGACTGACTAGACCACCTTCATTTCCCTATCTGTCCAAGTATCAAAGGAAGCCTCTCACCCCCCAACTTCTGCTTGCTTTAATAGCCAGCCAGTTCTGACTTAAATCCCCACCTCTGCATTCCCTTGGGTTTCTGCATCTCCTAACTCTGCAGAGAATACTGCACGGCTTGTTGCACTTGCACACAGCCACAGTGCTGCTTCATAATCCCTGACTCACCATTTTTCCTGAAAACATTGTTAGAATGGCCAAGTTTAGGGGGTTTTAACAATTTCCAGCTTTCCAGTCAGCTGCACTGAAGACAGGGGTGAAGCTAAGCTTAGAACAGTAAAGAACAGCAAGAGCATCACAGCCTTAGGGCTATGCTGCTCAGCCTCCTTACTCGAAACTGGAAGAAAACCCCGTGGATCCCAGATTCTCACTTACTGTCTCCTTTGGTTGACATGCTCTTGCCTACATCTGCTTTTAAAAAAGGTTCTTTGACTTCTGAAATAGCACTAAGCATTGTTTCTTTTCATTCCCCCATAATCAAACAACAGTGGCAGCGAGTCTCAAACTCGGTAGGTGAGCCTAGAGGACAGGCTCTGCTATTCCTTTGGAATGAGTCAGAACAGGCAGAAATGTTTGGTGTTAATACAGTCATCAGGGCCCTTTTCTCTACTTCTCCATGAACAAGCAGCTCCAAAGCAGAGCCCGCTGGTGCAGGGTAGGGCTGCAGGGTTCTCAGGGTAATTGCTGGTGATGTGGACAGCCTTGGCTTCCCATCCAAAGGGTTTTCAGTTGTCTACAAATATAATAAGGACACCACAGGCTGTGTCTCAGGTTCACCCTATATTTCAAGGGCCTCCTGGGTGACATACAATGAAAACATAGACATTCTCATAAAAGAAATCTCCAGTACATCTCCACAGTGCACACTTTTTGCCCATTTCTAGGGGCAAGAGTTTTTGGGCAAGAGTTCAGACTGACAACAAATGAATGAAAGTAAATTTTCCTCTGTAACCAAGGGAGGGAATGCACACATCACTGTAATGTTATTTTGGTTTTGCCAGCCACAGCTATGCAAGAAAATGCAGCACATTCCCACAGAAAATTCTGGAGGATCACCAGGTTGGACCTGCCAAGGTTGCTTTCACTGCACACAGCTCCATGCAGTGGGCTGGAAGCAGGGGCTTGCCGTGGTCCTTCCCTTAATCCTGCTGCCACATCTGTGTCGACCCACTGCTGTCCCTGGGCACAGCACGGCTTGGCAGCCGGGCATCAGGCAGTGACAAAGTCCTCAGCACACTCTTTGTTCCTGCTGGGCTTCAGAGGCCAGGCAGGCACGGGACCACCTCCGGACCCTGCAGCTATTCCTTTCCTAGGAGATGTCTATCACAAATACAAGCAGCGGCAAATCCTACAAGCCCTTCACTCCTGGCTGCTTTGCTCCCTGCAACTGGGCATGGAAATCCATTCACCATTTCTGACCAGCTAACCCTGGGCATTGGGTACCTCAATTGGAGGTACCTGCACTTTTTGGGGATGTTGACAAAGGGCTGCCAGGAGCTGGGAGCTCCTGCGAGGCAGAGAAGCTCTGGAGACATGTCTCATTTCTGGAGGCAGAGTTGGATCCTTCAAAACACAGGGTTTGTTTATCCCATTCCTTCCTGGCACACAATAGCGCCTTTTCCTGCAGAAAAGAGGCGGAATTTTAGTACGGCTCTGCAGGGAGGGGAGGGCAGGCGAGGCCAGGAAGGGTGTGAGACGGGGCCCGAAACCACACGCACTGTGCAAGTGCCTTGGCGCCAGCTTGGGAGGAGAATCCCGAGCCGGCAGGGAGATCCATAATGCATTTTTGCCACCAGAAGGCAGCGGGGAGCTGCGGTTGGGAACAGCCGGTGTTCGAAGGAACTGCCCCAGGGAGAAACAGCAGAAGGAGCTTCTCCGTCTGCTGACTGTAACCTGCCTTGTTACACTTCCCTCATTCAGCCCCCTTCGCTGTCCTTAGGAAAGCACAGGAGACTACAGCTTACACAGGAAGCAATTTTCTTATGATTTTCTTTGGAAAATAGATGCGCATCAGACTTGCCTTGCCCTCCCGTCTGCTGAATCCCGCCCGGGGCGAGCACAGGCGTGGACCCCGCCCCGACACGGACCACTCCCCTTGAGCAGCTGCGGCACTGCTGTTGTTTTCGGAAAGGGAGCTAAATGTGCGAAGTCCCTCTGTCCTGCAGCTCCAATCTGTGACTCAGTGGTTATTAGGGATACAGTGAATGCACAGGAAATCCTTGCTGGCTGGTTGCAGCCACTGTGGCCACAGTGCAGCTGTGCCGTGACCCTCCCTGTGGGCACTTGCTCCTGCCTATATCTCATGCACGATGGGGAAGGAGCTATTACTGGGAAGAGGTTTTCCCTGGGGGGGGTTGTTTCTCAGAAGTAAGTCCCTGCTGCACATTACAGAGCTCTCTGACCTACCGAGCTCTTGATGGCAATTTAGTAGGTTGTCAAGCTCGGTTTTCCACGTGGGCCATCCACCAGAAGATGATGCTCCATACCAGGGACAACTGAATAGGACGTATGTCCTACCTGGGCCGTTCTGACAGTGGAGTATTTCAGCACCAATCCACCTTCATCAGCAGTTCCACTGGGTGTTAGAGGTTCAATTTCTCAAGTCGTTCAGGCACGTCTACATCCGTGCTGCTCCTCAAAAAGCCAATTCTGCTAATCTAGCAGAGATCAAACCACGTGTCTTTTAGTTCATTTGCTTTCAGCTGGGACAGGTCCCCAACACCAGCCACGGAACAGCCACACGAGCATGCAGGAGGAAGCCACATGGAGGGTGGCACGCTGCTAATAGAAAGAGAAAGAGGCTCAGTGTAAAACCACATGCAAAATTTAAGTGAAAACAGTAGGGAAGTATAAATATAGGGATCAAAAGACAGCGTGCAGGGTACCGACCACATCTGGGTTTCTGTTTTTCTTAAAAGAAGAGAGTGGTGAGGTTTGGTCAGACACAAAGACCCATTAAAATGACTGAAATGTATGTTTTCTGTTATCCAGCCTCTTCAGCTCCAGGAGCTGCTGAGTGCAAGTGGGAGAGTGGCCAGTCTGGAGAGGTTACTGAGTTAAGTGCAGCTAATTCCTTGTTTATTGACTTCAGTAAACCGGGATTAGGACGGGCCAGGGGTTCCAGGTGGTGGCCTTGTGCTGTTTACATGGCATGTCAGGAATGCAGCAACTCTACCATAATTTTGCTTGCTTTTCAAGAGAATGTGGTGGGGAAAGCAGGCAGCGGAGAGGGAGCATAGTGCTCAGGCCAGCTCGGTCAGCCTAGGGTTGCATCTGGCTCCAGATGCCTGGCTTCTTGTGCACGGCTGGAGGAGTTCTTGTCCTCTGAAGCCAAAGGGTGAGTGGGATGTGGGTGGGGGACTCCTGGGCAATCCTGGCCAGGGGGCCTTGCCGTGACCCAGAGCAATCACGTGTTGTTATGGGAGAAGAAGGTCCTTCCTTTCTTCCTTGCTTCTTTCCTAGAGTCCGTCTGGACATCATCCTGCCCCTCTTCCCCCCAAATAATAACCCATTTACCTCTTTCCTTTCTCCCTGGGATATTCTATGTTTTAATGGAATTTCAGTTGCCATTAATCACATCCAATCAGTCTGTCAAAACATAAGACATTCAGAAGCTTGACCATTGAAAATTGATTGATTTTTTTGTTTCATTTGGGGGGAGTCTTGGAGTTTTTTTTTTTGTTCCTCAAAACAAAGAACTGCTTCAAACAAACAAAGCACAAGCCCTGAGCCAGACAGCCCCTAGTGGTACCGTGCAAAGTGGTACCGACTCACAGGAGGTTATCGTAGAGGAATTATCACAGAGCCATGAGCAGCTGGGGGAGAGCAGCTATTGTCACTCACTCTCTGCTCTAGTGAATCTGAAACGTGTGAGCTAAAGTGGAAAGACTCTGTTCCAGCATAGTGTCTCTCTTTTGGCCTTGCTGCTACTCACAGTCACAGCCCCGCTCTCTGTCCTGGCTCTCAGAGAGCTACAGGGATTAAGTGTTTTCTTCTTTGCAAAAGGTTTTGGGCACTGCTGATGCCCTCAGGACACCAAGATGGTGGCAGCTTCTTGCTGTTGCTGGCAAGTCTTCAGCTGGTTGGAGGATGCTGTGTTTAAACCTAAAGGGTAACCTGCATTTCCCTAGCGAGGGAGTAACTCCTGTTGCATGTGTTGCAACTATGCTCGGATACAAATGCCTCAATTATGAGACCCTCAGGGAGGACACAGTTCTCGGGATATATGAGGGCCACTCTCAAGCAAATCTATACCAGTTCCATGAAGAACTGGTGGAAAGGGGCACAGTAGAAGCCAAATTGTGCCCAGCAAACTGGTGCAATGCCCATGGGAGGCATGAAGGCTGTGCACAACCCATAGAAACCCTCAGGGTTTCCCTACCTTGTGCCCAGACTAAACCTGCACCTACTGTCTTGTCTTGGGTAACTCTGAATTTCTGGGTCCCAGAAGTCTTCTGTAAAGTTCCTGTTCTCAGGGACACTTCCCAGCTTGTGGAAATGGTATCAGGTGGATAGATTGTCTTCTCCTACCTCAGTACTGTGTCTGCCTGTCTCCTTCCACCCACCTGTGAGTGCTCTGCTACTGCTTCTCTGCTGATTTTTTCTTCTATTTATCTGCTTCATCTTATTACAATTAATTTAGAGCACTTCTTACATTCATGTTTATTATCTCTGAAAATGGCAGGACTTAATTATTTCCCTTTTAGATGATTATTCTCCCCTCCTTGTGATAATGCCCATGCATCTTTTCCCATCCTTTTCTCAAGCATGCTCTCCAGAGATGTCTTTGTAACAAAATAGGTTTTCCGTGGAGAGCATTCCAGGGCACATGGACATTGCCCCGTACAGAGATGTGAGCTTGTCTTCCCTCCTGCAGTTCAAAGTTTGAAAGAGCAAAAGTCAGTGTTCTCTCACTGGTTGTCTGCTTTGACTGCCTGCTCTCTGCCAGTGTGGTGTCCCTCCTGTCACGCTGACCTGCTGGATTTTCCACTCACTTCTTGCCAGTTTTCCAGAGGAGATGAGTCTGAAAAGATGTACTACTAGTGCTTGAAATGCAAGGAGAACTATAGCAATGTGGGAATGCCCTGCAGGGATTAAGGAAGGAGGAACTTTTCAGAGATCAAGTTAGAGGGAATTAAGAAAGTACCAGTGAAAAGCACATGAGGTTTCTCTGTCTGTTAACACTCAGGACAAGAAAAGTTCCCCAAAATGGAATTATTCAAAGTACTAGTGCACTTATAAACTGAGCATTGCCTCTCACCTCTGAGGTGTGCATATTCAGGCTCTGCCAGTCTCCACACTCCTTGATTTCTGCCTTTCCAACTGTACTGCCAAAGTCAGAGAACGACACACTTCCCGACTGTTTGTCAGTGGGACAAAGCAAATCTGCTTCAGTAAAACCTGAACACACCAAAATGTTTTTCCTTGACAATGTCATGTTTGCCATGTGGTATCTGCCATTCTCTTTCTTTCATCTTCTCTGCCCTGGCACTCCAGAGTCTAAAAATACCACCTTCTCAGCTGCCAAAGCAGTTAAATCTCTGTGCATGTTTTTTCTGTTTCCTTTACTCATCCCTTTTGTTTTCCTTCTGGATTATCTCTCTCTTGTGTTCCTTCTGTATTCCTTTTATCTAAGTTCAAACATCTCGAAAAGCCCTGCATAGGACATGCTTTTAGGAGATTCTTTTTTTTTTTTTAAACTTACATTGCTCTGTTCTCGTCGATGACAAAGCAGCACAGACAGGAGCCAGCTCCAGGGCTGCCTGCCTGTGCCATGATTCAGCAGGTTGTAAAAGGAAGGAATGTTTTCTTTTTTGGGAAAGGGTAGGAGAGAAAGGGGAAGCATGCGTGACAGGCATGTGTGTATATTTGACTTCCTGGTGCTTCTGTGATTTCAGCAGGAGTATTATGCTGTCCTGCAGTCGTGTTGGAGTTAATAACCTGTTTCAAAAGAAAGGCTTGAAACATACTTGGTGGGAAAATGGGTTTGCCTGGATTGAGGGGGGCGCTTGCTAAAAGAAACTGCTTTGCTACCCTTTAAAGTATTTTTCCATGGTGTTTTTAGGTTCTTCTTTAAACATTTGGTATGTCCTGTGCTGCCTGTTGTTTGCAACTGTTTCCCTGCCTGTCTGCATCTTCTGCTCAGTCTGGGTACAGCTCAACAGAGCAGTTTGGGAGCCAGCTTGGTGTCTTTCTGGAAAAATGTGTTTGATTCCAAACTTCAGTGCAAGCAGGGATTTGCTGGTTTCATTTATGCTGAGCCTTATTTCTGAATGCTGGGGCCCTGCTTGCTTTGTCCTAACATGGTGGAATTTTCTCTGTGGGGAAACTTATACTGCTGACTCATTGCATCAACTCAAAACAGATTTATGTTTACAAAGGAAAAAAACACCACCCTTTTCTTTCTTACTTTTCCCTGCCCCTCCTAGTAATATTGGATTTGTTATTCCTACAGAATACCTCCTATCTCCTGGAACAGGCTGCAGCCCACAGACCACACAGGAGCTCGCTTTGAACTGGGTGGTTCAGACACAGCTTTTCCCATTGAACTGTTCTCAGCTGGTGCAGTTCAGAGACAGCTCAAAGGTGCTGTAATTTCCAGGGTACGAGGAGCCTATTTTCCTCACCGTGGGGTATTGCTCCCTGCCCTCCCGCATGCCTGTGTGTGCCGCAAGACACGGAGACTCCTCCAGTTTAATCTTGACCACACTCACGTGGTCCCATCAAACCTGGCAGCTCCTTCGGCCTGTCTGCTCCCATCGGCACAGCGGGGACACTTATTTCTGCATTTCCCTGTGTTTCTGTACTGATTTGATGTAGAAACATTCAACATTTACACAGTATTTCACCTCTACAGAGCTACATTACTTTCATTTTCAAAATAGAGCACGGCTTAAAGGTTCCGGAATTGCACAAGGCCTTTGGGCAAGCAGCTGCTGAGCAGAACTGCCATGTTCCGAACACACAGGAGCGTGTGTCGCTGCTCGCTATTTTATTAAAGCAACGGCTTGTAACTGAGGAAAAAAAACACCGGTTACACGGAATTTTCTGAATAGGCAAGAAAACCTGAACACTTTTTCTAAAGAACGAGAAGACATAAAGACGGCTTTTTAACACAACGGTATTTGTGAGGCAGAGGGTGAGGGGCGTGAGGGGATGGGGGCCGGGGGGAGGGCGCGAGGCGGTGCTGGC